>JAUPFT010000017.1:3453966-3698966 GCA_036936625.1 Parnassius smintheus behrii | reverse complement strand
ACGAGATAAAATCCGCAAAATTGGTTTTATTATTTATCTCTGAAAGAGCCGCTAGATATTTTTCGGCCCGGGAGTAATGCAATAACAACTCGCTGTCTGCACTTCCACTAACTCATTTATTTATGATTTACATAGCACAATTTAATGTAGCTTATTTAGGAAACATTTCAAACACTACTGGGCTCAGTTGAAATTGCCCAAAAGTACATTTGAAATTTTTGTTTGTGAAATTTTTCTGGATATGCAGTAATATCATCATGACGTTGTGGAATTATTGGCATATTATTTCCAATACTCAAAATAAATGAACAACTGCGCAAGTGAAGTATCAGAGAAGTCATAAACATTGTTTTGGAGCATAACGAAGAGAAATATATTCTCAAGAAATGGAGTGCACAACGAGACCGATAATGGAACTTGATTATTAGAAGAACAACCTGTGGGGCAAGTTATGAACTTCTTAAAGAGTTAGGATTAAGGACAGTCAAGAATATTATTTTGCATTAAGTTTAACTGAATAAAACAGCCTGCTACTCCTTTTCGCCTGATATTCACTTGTTATTCGTTTCACAATTACCACTTGTCACTCGCAATTGTCAGAGCCTGTTCACACACAGCAAGCACTTGCTACTCGCACTTGTCACTTCTCAAAATGTATACCGGACTTTACCAATCCAAAAATAATGTTTACAAGTTTGTGAAGCTAAGATGTTTTCACTTCCAGCGTGCAGTCTTAAAACTGACAGTTTTTTCTTTCTTTGGTAATGGCTTGTACTGATGTACTTTTGCTAATGTCAAGTATTCGAAATTATCGTTTATTATATTTTGTTTCTAAATTTCTTTACAATATATTGATTCTGCCTTTTGCGATGTGCTTGGAATATTTTGATTGGTGGCTCAGGCCAAAGGCGTCAAAGGAAATACAGCAACTTGAGTTTTTGAGTTTCAAATCACGGTCGGAGCACTTAATTCATCTTTTCCTCTAATAGTTTTATATATATATATATATATATATATATATATATATATATATATATATATATATATATATATATATATATATATGCTTGGATATTAAGCAAACGAAATCGCACCATTTATTATATCGAAACCCGTTAAAAATATTCAAAGTATAAAACAAGAGCAGCAATTCACTGGTGGAATTCACTCATAGAATACTATAATAAACAATGGAATGGATGTCAACCTAATTTTGTACGACGATAGGCGTTACCGGGAGCACACATACAAGCAATAACGTCGTATTAACAACCCGATTTTAATACATATTTATTTGTAACTAGCGTGCAATTTGGCATTTTGTAAATAATTTGCATGTGAAATTTGGAAACGATTGTAACGTCAAACACATCTCGTGTTGACATTTATACGTCTGAATTGACGTGTTAGTGACATTTTAGTGGCTACACGAGCTTCGCCCACCTCCCCGTTCTATTATGTATGTATTATAGTATTCTATGGTATTACTAGTGTAAGGACAGTTATAAAAAATTTTCTAACATCCGTATTTATTGATAATAAAATATTTTTATAACATTTTCATATCCCATTTCCTGGAAACCATCCACGTTATCATCACGTTACAGCATCTTTTATACATATAATCTCGCTTCTTTCCCGTAGGGGTAAGCAGAGGCCACTTCTTTCCACTTACTACGATCCTTACATACTTGTTTCGCTTCGTCCACTTTCATTATTCCCTTCATACATGCTATACGGTTTAGGGTACTCTTAACCTGGCCTTTTTTCAAGACGTCCCTAATTTGGTCTAGAAAAGTCCGCCTGGGTCTACTCCTTCCAGCACTTCCATTCACACTCGCCTTATACACTTTTTTCGTCAATCGTTCTTCATTCATTCTCTCGATGTGGCCAAACCATCTCAGCATACCTTTCTCAATTTTTGTCACTACATCTTCTTTCAGACCACAGCATCTTTTATTCTGTAAATAAAAGAAAAACATTCGCTTTCATGTAATAAAGCTCTCAAATTTTTATAAGTAACGAAATAAATTTAAAAAATATCATAAATCATACTGGTCTGAGGCAAACGAGAATTATGTTGTGAAAATAAATTAACACGCGGCTCTAATGGAAAGTGACGAGCAAAGTTATTGTGTGAAATGATGATGTTCTTTGAAGGCCTATTTAATATTCCTTAAGGCAGCATTCAATTCTTTGTTAGAAATACAACGACGTTTTGTTTTTACTTTATGTTGTTGAGAGCTTTCAGTAACAAAAATATGTTGTGTTGTTATTGTACTCATAGGAACATACAACCATTTCTGTTCTCGAAAATATATTAGGATAATTGTAAACATAATATAAGTGTGAGAGCGGATGTTCAACTTGCTCTGTTGCATACGCAATTAATTATTATGACAGCATAACTTAAATAGAATCTATCTCGCACGGTGCCTACAGTGAACTTTATACTGCATAAATAAGTAGGTGTTTTCTCGATTAACCCTCAATTCAACCTTGCCATTGTGACGGCGCATTATTATTAATAATAAATAATATTTTATTTATTTATAAAGCCATTTAAAATATCATAAATGTAATATTTTTAACTATTTAAATACATTAATAAACGTAAAGTTACAATAAATTAATTTCTAACACCAATTATTATAGTACAGTAAAGGCTTAAATTAATATTGTCATTAAAATTAATGAAAATTAAATAAACTCTGCTTAAAATTTTCAAAATGTATAACATAATAGAATAACAAGGTGATCATACTACAATAAGGAAGATAAATAACATTTATAAGATTTACATCATAATTAGGAAATTAGTCAAAAAAAAATTCACAGTTACTTAAATTGTTCTGCTCTTGTATTGTTGGAGAATGTTCACGTAATGATTGATTTTACAAGCTAGTTACCAAACTTTAAAGGCTGTGTTTCAGTCTTTTTTACAGAATTGCGCAACAAACGAGCACACAGTCCACCTGATGGAACGTGGATACTGTGGCTCATTGACATTTAAATTTATCTTCGAATAAGAATCAAAATACATATGCGTTGTCACCCCTAAGAACTACGATGAAATGACTCGTTTCCAATAAAAAAGTTCTTCTTTTTTATAGGATAGAGTGACAAATGAGCACAGAATCCAACAGATGGTAAGTGGATGCTATGGCCCATAGACATCCACATTTATCCTCTATTAAGGATAAAAATTCGAATGCGTTGTTACCCCTGAGGACTAAGATGGAATGCCTCAATTCTAGTAAAAAGGGTCTCCGGTTCTCTACACTCACCATACGAAAGAAACCAGCATTAAGCTACTATTTTACGCTGGTATTTTGTGAGAGTGTGGTCGATCCCGATTGAGCCGACCTATTCATGCTACAACTATACTACTAATATAATTGCAGCATGACTCTACCACGTATGGTTATCTACAAGTAGAAAGGAAACACAGCTGTATTAAAATGCTTTTTCACGCTGGTATTATGTGAGATGGTGGTCCCTCCCCGATTGAGCCTAGCCATTCGTGCTACAACCACAATATACCTAAAACATAAACCTACCACGTAAAAATGTCAAAAAGTTATAAAAGTGGTAACAGTCTGTAACTGTCCATGGACTGCAAGTAGTCGCCTACCATCAGATGCACTGTATTTTCGTTTGTAACTTTAATTAAAACTAAACGAAAAATATACAAGCTCCTCCATAATTTGAAGGGTGGCATTGTGCTTATTTAAGTAATATATTTGAGAAGAAAGCGAATTAATAAGGTGGAGATATGAATAGCTTCATTATCGCACTCATTAAATGCGTCTGCAGGAATTGTGAATGCGCTCGTGTGAGGTAAAAGCTCTCTAGAACGTGAGTAATTTGTACCACCCTACTCTACTCAATTTACGGTGATATGTACAAATTCAGACATAATTTCTGTAATATCATTTCTCAGATTTGAATAAATTTTATCGGTTGGCTTTTCAAGTTTCTCGCGCTGGGATTTTTTATGTATCGTGGAGACAGTTTACATACAAAAAGTTTACAAGGACATACATCCAGACCTGGAACAATTTTTTGTGGTACTATACAAATACTTGTTCAGTTCAGTTTTACAAACCCACGGCCCTTAGCGCTGTAACCCATTGCTAAGCCACTGCGCCACGGAGTCGTGGTTGTTATTTTAAAAAGTTACACACAGTTAGTCCACACAATCCTAGCGTGGTGCCACAGACGTCACAAAATATGTATCTGAATTACACTGAGAATGCGCGAAACACCTTTCAATTTATTAAAACTTCAATTCATCCAAATTAAAACAATTTGATCCAGTATCACATACGTTTTTAATATATATATATATATATATATATATATATATATATATATATATATATATATATATATATATATATATATATAGTGAAGTATGTCATAAATATTGTCTACCGAAGGGTTGATCTTCTGTGGCTATTATTGAAATGAAGTGTAAACTTATTTACAATATCAAACTCCTACGGAATTGTTAAATAAGTGTTTTGTGTTTATCTAATTTTAATTATATATGTCTAGTCTAGCTGAGCCTATGAAAGTCCATTGCTAAAAATATGTTTATCCATGGATTATCTCATCTGCTAGATGTTTAACATAGTTGCCACCCTTGGCAAGTGACTTTACCAACACAGTTTTTTTTACAGTTGTTATTAGAAATATGCTGCTTTTCATATTCTGTTGTTTCCCTTTGTCGTGTCTGAACACACTTATTAGGTGATAAAAGATTGTGTATATATCACTACTCGGTAATAACAAGTAGTTATTAGCAACAGTATACTGATGTTGATTATCAGATCTTTGCGCGGATATCTAGAGTAATGTAATTCTATTAAAATATAATAAACCCTTATAAAAACTCTGTACACACTGAAAGATAAATAACATTATATGTTTTCGTACACAGATTGACTCTAGTTCTAAGGATAAGCGAGTATCAATATTTGTTCAAATTCCAAGCGTTAGTAAAACCTTTTTGACTGAAAGAGTTTCTGCTGTGTAATAAAATTAAATTAAAACTGCAACGAAAATTTTCAAATCATTTTATTAACTCGCTTTAATCTCTGTTTGCAATTGTTCTAATGGATGCAATAATTATAATCCCACCAAAAAAAAATCATGTAATATGTTGCCAAGTGGAGATCATACGGCTCTCACTGTCAAAAAGTTATCAGATCTCACGCAGAACCAGGATTCTAACTCTACAAGCCATAACTACACAAGGTCTACACCATAGTTGAAGGGACAGTAGCCTAATGGCAGGACGCGGATCGCGAACTCAAAAGGTCGTGGGTTTGAATCCGGAATTTGGCTACTGTCATGAACCACTCCTAACACAAGCGTTTCAAGCTTACCGGGAGTGGTTAAAGGGTCATACTCAGAAAAAGTGTACATTTTAAATTTTGTAACTAAACTGATATGTAACGATACTGAGAATATTCGTAACGAAACTAATCTCATAAGGTATAGTACACATTAAACTAAGTACAAATTATAGATTGGTATATTATTGTATTATAGATAAATTATAAAACTTGTTTGGTTTAATTAGTCCTATATATATTAATTGACTTCGATTTTTAAACTCACCAAAATTATAATTTTCTAAAAAGATAACATCGGTGAATTAGACAAAAAAACTAGGAATAAATAGAATGTTAACAAATATTAATTTTTCAGTATACAAAAAGTCGGAGGAATATTCACGAGATCAAAATGAAGTCTAATAATTTATTAAAAGATATCAAAATTTGAGTAATTGTCACTTGCATTTTGATTATTATGATGATTATTATTTTTAAATAAATATATATTATCATGGGTAGGAAAAAATATTTCGAAGACGTGAAGTTCGCCAACACGCATTGGGGCAGCGCGGCAGAAACTTCCTAGCCCTAAAACCCTCTCAGAAATGAATTTTTGTTTCTGAATATCCTGAACATTAGATGTTCTTTTTACCTCCATTTCAACACTTTTTTCTATCATAATCTTCTTTCTTCCTTTAATTTTTCCATCATAATCTTCTTTCTTCTTCTTTCTTTTTTTTTGAACTTTTGTTGAAATAAATACAAACTAGACTAGTTTTACTTATTTATTAATTAAATTGATTTTATTGACTTCGTTGTTCTATTTGCAGTAAAGAAAAAAAACTGCTAGAAAAGAGTAAACACCACAACGACGTAATATAACGACATATTAAACCTTAGTACCTGGTTGACCGAGCTTTGCTCGGTATTTTTCGCTCGATTTTTTTTAATTCGTGTATTTTGGAAATTATATTTAGATACAAATTACATACTGATGAAATATAAATAATATTTTTGATCTTAGCGACATAACAGAAAAAACATAACTGGTTATTTGAATAAAAAATCTTTTTGAGTGCAATTATTTTAATTTAAATTTTCGTGTTTTTAAAAAATACTAAAAAAAGGGCTCGAAAAAATACTTTTTCTCAAAAAAGAAAGGAACACGAAAAAAAGTTAATAAAGTCGGTCGGTCAGTCTGGGCTCGAACCGGGGTTTTAAGATTCTGTGACCGACCATTATACCAATTAAGCTATATTTATAATCACCAAATCTCCGTCAAATTTTACATTCTTATTCTAACGATATTGTAGCAGTTTTTCATTGCCTATAAACACGGACAAAAAGACATTTTCTAAAAATAAATCCTAGCTAGATCGATTTATTATCCCCGAAACTCCCTGGACACTAAATTTTATGAAAATCGTTGGAGCCGTTTCCGAGATCCCGATTATATATATATACAAGAATTGCTCGTTTAATAGTATAGGATTTAAGTAGTAGTAAATAATTACAAACTTAATTGTTTATGTGAACTAAGCTTAACAATTTCTCAGTTTCGTAACGTTACGCAATATAACGAAATTGAGAATAAAATCTGAGAAATTATTACTTCTAAAACTATTTCGACATAAACCAAGTGTTGCACAAATAAACACCGAGTGTATTCGTTATGATATTACAAAAAATAAAGAAAGGATTTATTTAGTAATCAAAAATTGTAATAAACTTTCCAAAATAATAGCTGTTTATCACCCTGACATAGTTTTTGTGAATATTCACGTGATAACAAATCTTGAGTCCACAGTTGCGAATAAAATTCAATGGACGCGGCGGCAATAATTTTGACGTAGTTACTAATATTGCCGGAATAGAAAAACATATTTCTACTCTTTTAAATAAATACGTTCCTAATTTTACTACACGTTACGAAGCCTGAGTAACGCAACGTTATAATTTTGGGACATTATTAATTTAATCAAAATAAATTGTTTTTAAATGACTTACGAATGAATTAGGACGAGTTTAATTGCTTGATTCAGCAGGAGTAATATGGCCATAACCACGTTAAATAAAGCTTATTAATATTTGTAACAACTTGACTCTGAAAATGTAAAATGGTCACTGGGACGCTAAAAAAATGTTCAATAGCATTTTTACAAAAAGAATGATCTCCAAAAATGTATGTCTTTACTAAAAATTAAAGTTAAAATACCAAAAAATTCTTCACATTAAGAGACTAACATAACAACAAGGGGAATTGCTTTTTATCATATTTATAAAATTAGATATTTATTAAACTATGTGTTCGCGGGACAAGAAAAGATAACAAATGTACATCTTTTCTGAGTATGACCCTAAAAGGAATATTAGTAATGTTAATTAATAAGATTACTAATATTATTTTTAAATAAATAAAAAAATATGTGGCGTTTCGCTACCGTCACATGGGCGTAAGTTAAAAAATAAACTCACTTATTTGTCTCTCCGTTATTTTTGTTTGCTCGATAATTTTTTAAATAGATTTTAAGTTGATTTGATGAGTAATGGACGATGAATTAAAGACTTACATAGTTCATAACTGGAAACTTGGGAAAATACAGCTGTATGTACTACACCGTAGTATGTACTCGTACTGTAGTACATAGTGTACTTATATTTCGTTGTATTATCTGTGTCACCTACAAAAAGCAATTTCTTTTGTAGCCGTGAAGAAAAAGAGGAGATCTCCCGCCGGGCAGGGTGTTCTGACTCTGCCATTCACTTCTGCAACATAAATTTTCTTTGTCACTCTTTCATCATTCATTCTTTCCACATGACCTGTGATCTGAAGAAGCATTTAAGCAAATATTTCCTCTTAGAGGAAATATATGGGACAAAAAGCAAATCTATTATGTTTATTTACGGCCTAAATATGTCCCACTGCTAGGTATAGTCATCCTCACATTTCTTAGAGAATGTTTTGTTTAAAACTCATTATTTCTCTATATGGTAAGCGCAAGTCCCACATAGTATTTTTGTTACTCTGGCAGAAAGTTTTCTAGAAATTTATGAAAAATTAAAAACAACCGCGTATTTATTATTTGTTAGTAAACAGAGCTTTTCTTTACAAATTTCCTTATTCAACTCTTTCGACATCAAAGGATCTTAGTAATATAACAAAAAATAAGTTATTATAATGGAAATGTTTCCAAATAAATTTGGTAACTTCTTTAATTTTTGTGAGTTTCAATTTATTTACATAAACTTATTTATATTGTCATAAAGTGGACTGTATAATAAAGTCTCATTAAGATATTCTTACTTGCATGTTTATACCCATTAGAATACACTTCAAAATAAAAATTAAACATGTTTTTTTTAAGTTTAATTACCTATTTATATAAAAATAATGTATTTTGTATACACTCAAACATGAATTAAAAAAAACATGTTAATATAGCTAAACTAAATAATTCTGTACCGCAAATTTTATAAAATGTTACTGTTCACGACATGAGTTATTCGATAACAAAATTTTTTGCACAAACCTTCAGCAAGGGTACGGGATATGTACATTAGTAACTTCTGGAAATATTAAATTTCACCGCATTGAATTTTAATAGCTATTTTGTGTAGTTACTATTGCTGGCTCTCATTTTTATCTATAATTCGATGTAAATTAACACAAAAAAAAATTATTATAATCGATTCTTTGTCTGATGTATTACATAGAGCAACACGGTCCATTGACAGACAGGATGGTAACCATATCACTTAAGATCCTCGTTAAAATTTTTGGTAAGTATGTTAACTTGTTGAAACACTTCTTCATTTTAATTACATAATTGCGTTTGCTATAAGCCCTACTATTAAAACCTTAACAACACTAATCCTAAAACCATTTCAATAGAATACTAACAACACCGTTGATAATATGATACCTGTTTCACTACTTAATGAGGCGCCATCAAGAAAGGTAGACTCACAAAGCCATTTTATACTTATTTTACATTTAATATGACTTTCAATAATAATTAAATGTGGTTTGTATTGAATAAAAATTGTTCTATTTTATTCTATTGTAATGACTAACCGCTAATTATTTTTAATGTTTGTTGGATACGCATTGAATGGAGCATTAAAGTTATTACGACCATTTGATGATAGGGTGGGTTGTATTAAAATATTACGATGTTGATGATATTTGATACAACTATTTATAAGGATTTTGTCGCATTTAATTTACTAATTCATACTTATTTTTAAGTCCCGACGTATCAGGGACTTTACAGCATCCATGGTCACGGGCAAACTGAAACACTTGACGTCATAATGTCATAGTTAGTTCGGCTATCTTCAGGTTTTGAATATAATATTGTAGTTCGATAAGACGAAAAAGAATAAAACCTATAATATAAGGTTTTGACAGGCTCCAGAAAAGCAAAATAATTATTGACTTTAGAAATACGGCTATTGGTATAGAATTTACGGTGAAAAACAAAGACTACTTCATAATTTTTTAAGTACAATAGTAATTCTGTGTTATATAACAACTGCATCGAACAAAGTACCGATGACTCTTTAACAAATATAAAGATAGGATCAAAATTTGAGGTCTCTGAAAAGGCTAAGCTTAGTAAGGTCTTGAAAAAGCATGAAAATATGTTTTCGAGCAAATTAAGCAGAGCGTATTGCTGTGTACATACATTTTAAATTATCTATGAAGAACATATAGTTACTAGATCTTATCCAACTTCATATGCATATAAATTGAATTTGTATTTATTCAATTAAACAAAAGTAATTTAAATAGTTTATTGTTTGTTTGTTTTATATAAATGGGTAACCTTTTTATAAAACAAACAAATGTTAGGATTTCCTCCTGTGTAAAACTATAAATTTCACAAGGTCAAACACCCAAAACTGGAAAAAATGTACGTATTTAGGTCATACAAGTACTTGTCTCGTGCGTAATTCGTACCCGCATCCCTTAACACTACAGCAAATTCCTAAGCCACTACGCCATAGAGCTGTATTATATTTTTTATTTTGTATTTATTAACTGAGCAATTTGTTTTATACTGTACTTAAACATAATGTTTTTTACTTTTGGAGCGATTATTTCTGAAATTACTGACATTATCAAAAAATGATCTTATTAAACCCCTATTCATTTTTAAATACCTTTCCAACAATATATCACACGTTAGGGTTGAAATTAAAAAAAAATCACTTCCACTTTACATATAGGGGAGCTACCTTAATAAAACATTTTTTTCCAATTTTTATTTTACCACTTTGTTGGCGTGATTGATACACATACTGGTACCAAATTTCAGCTTTCTAGTGCTAACGGTCACAGAGATTAAGCGAGGACGGACAGAAGGACAGACAGACATGGTGAAACTATAAGGGTTCCTAGTTGACTACGGAACCCTAAAAAGCAGCAAAAATGTACCTACTACTGTGTCCCAATGTCATATTAACTATTTTATAATATACTTTTTGTAGTTGTGCTGTAAATAGGCGACGCACGTGCATCTACTACCCCATATCACCATGGGAGTCATAAAACAAAGGGAAATGAAACAGGACACCGTCAGCAGAAATTTGGTCTTTACGGGAATTGAGGGATTCCATCTCAGACCTCATCTCCATTTTTATTTTTCTCCGAGGGTAGATGTAGATGTCTTTCAGGAATAGTATTCACTTTCCATCGGGCTTACTGGTCAGGTGTGCTCATTTGTCATTCCCATTCTATAATAAAAATAAAGCCGCAGATGGCTGGCACTGCCTGAAATGATAGTTAAATACGTAGACGTCACTTTCTAACATTACAGCTAAAAGTATTTTGAACATAGGTCTCTAACCATAGATTGCCTCAGCGCTAGGGAAAATATTTCAGTCAGGCAGTTGCAAATTTTCATTATTTCAGTTTATATCCCAGGGCATGACAAGGGAGTGGATTCTCTAAAGGCTCCCCTGCACGAAGTAATAAATATTATATTTTTGTAACTAGCTTTTTTTTAAGTAATTCACCGAGGTTTATAAATACTACACTTCTTTGCCTTGTCAAACACGATCCCCTATAAAACAACATTCTTAACTTAAAAATACACAAAGCTCCCGCCAGCCGTAAAACCACCCGCCCTAAAGCTAATTCTTCCTGACGCCGTAAGCTTTATGGGTGTTTACGAAAAACAAACATATAACAAATAACGTATGTAAAAAATATGCGATACCATCCATAGCATCTGGATGACTGGCGATCACCCGCCCTAAAGCTAATTCTCCTGACGCCGTAAGCTTTATGGGTGTTTACGAAAAACAAACATATAGTATAACAAATAACGTATGTAAAAAATATGCGATACCATCCATAGCATCTGGATGACTGGCGATCCACCACCGTGCGATTTAAAAGAAGTATTCTTTCTCGCACAACCTCCATGTGGAATCTACTACTACCAGAGATTTTTCCGGACCGATACGACTTAGGGACCTTCAAGAAAAGAGCCTACTCCTTTTTAAAAGGCCGGCAACGCATCTGCAATTCCTCTGGTGTTGCAGTGTTCATGGGCGGCGGTAGTCACTTACCATCAAGTGAGCCGTATACTCGCTTGCCCCCTCTCCTATAAAAAAACAATTCCCTATTTTGTTTAGCATAATAATGAAAGATGAGTATACACTCCTCGCGATAGTAAGTGGATACTGTGACCCATATACATTTAACAGAGGGTATATGACCCTCCATTAAGAATATCAGTTAACATAAGGACCTCAGGTTACCTGGAGTGGTTAAAGGGAATATTAGTAATGTCAATAGCATTGCTAGTATTTATATTAAAATAAAAATAATTAAAATTAAAAGAGAATATCTCATATTTTCGATCGGTTTCTCGTAACGGTCTTCCTCTTTTAAGCCCACCGCTGGACGTTGGCCGTTCACTTTGTATGGATGATTTGCCGTATTCGTTGCACTGAACAGTTAAATTTATGCCCAAATACTCAAAAGCTAGTCAAATTTAAAATAAAGAATTTGCATTTTATTTCCTAATTCAGTGAGGTGTCTATGCCTGAGCATTAACTTACCACCACACCAGGTGTTCTGTGTGATCGTTTGTCACCCACTCTTTGAAATAAAAAATAGTTAAGAAGTGGATGAAACTGCAATATCAACTTAATTTTCGTCCGTCTGTTCGTTTGTTTGTCTATCTTGTATACATTTTGCAATCAATTTTAAATAAATACTTAAACAGCTAAATACTTGAAACTTTAAACGTAGCTCACAACTGGAAACGTGGCAAAAAAGTTGTCGCCATTTTGTATATAATAATAATTTTTTTTAATTAAAAAAAGAGTAGAAAGGACATTGCTCAGCGCCCATACACTGTTCGCCCTGGAAGCAAAAGCATCGGAAAATTGTGTGTTGCATTGTCGATCATTAGGTAATTCCTATATGATCTTATTTTAATAGCGGACTAGCCGCAGAAAAGGTTAATTTCAAAAAAAGTATCAGATTTTGAGGTTATAATAGAACTACCACTATTATGGTTTTTATCATTTGGTATGATTTTTAATTAACTGAAAAACAATATCCTGTAACATTTAACAATTTTAGTAGCGTCTTTCAACAACATAAAATCACCAACAGAGCCGCAATTTACACAAAGTACACTTTTCATTGCATATGCGTAGCAAATAGAATAGAATAACTACGTTCAAGAGGTCTTACTCACTTAGTGAAAGTAAATGTATGAAAGGGCGCCAAACTACTCTTCCAACATCAAGACATGAAATTAATTTTTTGAACAACAGCGTAATATGTTTTAATAATAAAATAGATAAATAATTATCGTGTATGTCCGATGGTTTTATTGCACAGGGTGATTTTGGATATTGTCCTTTTAATATTCCGTTGACAGAACTGCTCATAAAATTTTGAAGAGATTATGAGTCTAAAGATATCTCATCATTCATTGTGAATAGACACTGAGAGTAGACATTATGAATCTAAGATAAATAATTCTTTCTTCTATGGCTTTGTTATGAATACTTAGTTTATTTGATTTTATCATAGACTATCAATTCGCCATCGCTTCGCACGGGTGATTTCTGTATCTCGACAATAGCGCCACTTACGGTATCCAAATGTGAACTTAAACCATCCAGGTACTCACTCAAACACACACAAAACATTTTATTAAAATAAGTTGAGCAATTTTAGATTTTTGGTGAGACCATCGAACATCAATTCATTTTTAATTATCGCAATGACGTGAAATAATAAAAAATACTTTTTTTCTTTATTATCAACGATGCAATTTGGATATTTTGTATATTTTTTTTACTTTTTTCGACCAGTGCCTGACTGCAAGCCCTAGATGGTAAATAGCACTACTTTAGCGTAATAAAAGCCCATTCAATCTTGCCTTGAAGACTCCCAGATTTAACCATTTTGAATTTACTGGATTGCCAAAATCCAGAAAAGCTTGGACTAGCTTTTCAGATAAATTGGACTTTCACTAAAACAAGCGTACGACTACTTCATTGAGAAGGCTATCACAGGATAGCGTACCGTGCGCAACGCAGTGAGATAATCTTACAGAATGACAGATATCGGTAAATTAAGTACTCCACTGCTTTGCTAACAAAATACACTTTGCTTAAGATGAATTGGTACTGATGAGAGGAAAACCAACTACACACGGGTCAAGGGAGAACCGGAAATCGTCTTGTTTTTCGATGGTATACAGCGAAGAGAGGAATTAAGAATCAAGCTTCAGTTGAATTATTTAAAATTAACCACAAGAAAGCTGGTATATAATTCACACGAAACTACACATGCAAAATTAATTAACCGAGTGGTAAGTACAATCTTGAGGACATAAACTTACCGGCGAGCAAGACGACGTCATTTTAGTCAAGGCAAATAACGCTCTTAGTTTAATGAGCACTTTGCAAGAGTTAATTAACACCGTTGGTTCAGATCTCTTGACACCACACCCGGCTAAGAAGATACTGTATAAGTTTTGCGCTATAAAAACATATTTTTACTTCTTAAAAATAGGACTTAATTTCACGACGTCTTTGCCGCTTGTAGAAAAAAAACATGATATAACAATAATATTAAAACCTAAATAATACGGTTAAAAGTACATAATTGCAAACTACAGAGTTGATATTTATACATTATAACCTATAAAAAGCCTACCGCTGATGTAAGGTCCTTCCTAATTTTTAGGAGAGACCTTACTCATAAGGAGAATATTCATTATAGCTGCCACGCTTGGCAGACAAGTTTTTTATTTTATAGTGTTAATTTATGGAAATTCTGCTGCTCATATCCTTTCTTTACCGTCACTTAAGACATGGATGATGTACAATCGTACATGGGGTACCTTTTAAAAAATAAATAATCCTTACGTCGCCACAACCCGGTGAATTATATTTTGGAGGTACCTCTCGGACACTTATTTAAGTAGAAACAGGTAGTTCAGCTTAGGACTACCTAAGGAGTGAAAACTTTGAAATGACTAATTGATATTCTTAAAGGAGGATATATATCCTTCATCAATTAGACAAATATATATTTGAATATGGGTCACAGCATCCACTTACCATCGCGAGGAGTGTATGTATACTCATTTCCACTCTTATGCTATAAAAAAAGCGGCCAAGAGCGTGTCGGGCCACGCTCAGTATAGGTTCCGTAGTTTCCCGTCCGTCACAGTAAGTGTTCCCACTTATGAGTTTAAAGGTGGGTATCCATTATGTTCGCGCTCCAGCAGCGCTCCGCGCTCCTGCAACTGCTCCCGGTAGTGGGTACTGTTGTTTCCATCCAAGTTCAAAATGATTTTCCTAGAAAGTCCTTACAAAGTTCTACTTTCAGATTTTTTTTATATTTTCTAAACCTATGGTTCAATAGTTAGAGGGGGAGGGACACATTGTTTTTTACTTTTGGAGCGATTATTTGCAAAATTGTTGACATCATCAAAAATGATTTTAGTAAACCCTTATTCATTTTTAAATACCTTTCCAACAATATATCACACGTTAGGGTTGAAATTAAAAAAAAATCACTTCCCACTTTACATATAGGGGAGCTACCCTCGGTAAATTGTTTTTAAAAAATTCCTTGACCTTGCAGGCTATGCCTGGAACTTCCCGGTAATTTTTAATGCAACACCACTCCAAATTTCGTAAAATTTTGACGTTGAATATGAAATATCGGAGTAATTTAAAAAAATCAATTTTTTCAAATTTTTTCGTTAACGTTATCTCACGAACGAATCATCCGATTTTGACTGGACTGGTGGCAATCGACGTGATTTTGCAAAAGGTTAAAAGCTGATAAGTTTTTGGAATCGATTGGTAAAGCAGTTCAAAAGTTATTCCAATAAAACCTTTTGTTCAATTTTTTTTATTTTTGAGATTTTTCAAAATCTACCGGTCCGAATTAGTTAAAATTCATAGAAAATCTAAGTTTGATGAATATTTATTTCTCTACGTAGTGACTTAAGATAATTCACTACCCTTGTTACACCTATTGTACAATTGGGGTAGTGATATATATATGCGCATATTCATTAATAATTAAATTATAACCGGTGAACACTCGGATAAAATCCTTACTTTGCACGCATAATGTACTATTTTAATTGGGTATAACAGTACCTACAACCGCTTGTAGAAATAAATTAGTTAAATAACCAACCCTCTGAACTTTTTACTAAATGTACGTTTCTAAACCATAGAATGTTAATTACTGTACTTAAAACTTTTATGTTGACTATTAAGTCCGAATTTGTTAAGAAAATGTGAAATGCCAAAGCTAAAATAAAATATGGTTTCTTCAGCCACAGTAACAGTTTACAGATGCATTCATTTTTCATAATTATCGATCGATGTACAGTCGGTTAGTAAAAAATCGGATCATTTGGCGCCCCGATCAAGGGTGAATCGGGACGTGTCTTCAGACCCCTGAAAATCGGGACGTCCGCGCAAATAGGGATACCTGGCAGCATTGTGTTTAATCTATCCTAGCGCCTAGCACTTTGTACTTCAGTAACTAGTGCCCGTTTTTTGATTTCCAGATGTGTTTATATTGCTTATACTTTCGATTATTGAGTTTATTATTGTTTTTATTTTTTGTTATTTCTTTAAGTTTGTTTAATTAAAATGCCGAAAAGAAAATAAAAATTGATTAGAAGTCAAACTGGGGGGGGGGGGGGTTAGACATTCGCTATCGAGATTACTTTAAGCGAGAATAAAAATTGGTGGCATAGTTAGGTTTAGTATATGTAATTAAGTATGTAGAATAGTAGTTATTAATGGAGGTAATGGTGGTTTAGATATTGCACACACAAACTAAAATAGAATTGTTTTACTTATTTTTGCGATTAAATTCGCTAGACGTTCGTTCGAGCGTTCAATTACGAGGCACAGCTATAAATACAACATAATATAAAAATAAATAAAAAGAAATTCAGTGTATCTCTTTCACAATTAAAAATTTTGTCGTATTTTGTAAATGCATGCAAGTTACGTTCTTTTGAACTGTCATTCCCACCATGCTTCAACTGAAAGATTATAGTAGAGGGATTGACCGTGATGGAGACCGATATATGTGAGTACATTTGTTCACTGCAAAATTTTGCCTTTCAGTTTGATGGTACTTAAACTATTTACTCACATAATTAACCTCTTAGCTACCAAGCGGCCGAATTCGGTCGCGGCAATATTCCGACAAATACCAAGTGACCGAAATCGGCCGCACCCACGCACAGCACGTTAACCCATAAATATTTATGTTTGGAGATTACTTTTCTATGAAGATGTTTGGCATTATAGGCTCAATATGAAATTTTCTATCCTTTGATGCAAAAAAGTCAGTTACTCTATACTGGTTATTTATTTATAATCTACGTTCTTTACTTATGTCATTTTCGTGTGGTTGTAATTGTGTTTTGTTGTGTTGATTTTTGGATTTTTCCAGTATTTTATGAGTGTTTTAGTATAGTGTATTATTATATGTATTATTATAAAATTAGTATGAAAGTTTTTGTGTGAATAAAATTTTTCTTTTTACGTAAATAATTTCGAGTAATGTATAGAAATAATAGTGATTTTCACGCTGCCGACATCCGCTTGGTATGTACCCGTTTTTTGTTATCAAAATACAATAAAGTCTTTTTGTAATGAAGTAAAAACTGACATTTACTTAGATGTGGTCTAAGCAAATGTCAAGTTAAGGATAGACAATTTTGTACAGATATTATAATGCCGAACTTCTTCATAAAAAAGTAGTCACTAAATATAAGTTTTAAAGATTTAAAGTGCTGTGGGTGGATGACGGAAGCATGCGACTGCACGGGATTTTATGGAGATTGAAGGGTTAAGAGTAAGTATAATTTGCAGCCCAAGGTCTCCGAGTAGAGTAGAGTTCTAGGGTGTCCTACAAGTACTTGTTCGGCTTTTTACTTAGATGCCCAAAACAAGTAAATTGTAATGCAGTCAAATACGATAAAATGCTCTGCATCAATTCTTCGATGAATAATCAAATTGAAGATGTGTTTTCACCTCTGTGGACTAATATGAAGTGAATGATTAGTAAAAGGGGTCTCCAGTTCGCTGAACTAACCATATGAAACACAGCAGCATTGAGATGCTATTTTACGCTAGTAATCTGTGTCTGTAGTAGCGTGGTACTGCTGCTACCAATTATGAGTCTAGTTTTATAAATAAAGGTGCTCTGATAATTTCTGCCGCAAATGCAAAGTCACTTTGCATAAGACCAGTCTAAGTAAATAGTGTATATTTCATAGCTTGAGCTGCAATGATCTGTGGCTATCGGAACGGCAAACTTGTAATTAAAATTCATAGTGCTTGGAGACGTATTTGTTTTGTGACGCAGTTCTTGAATATTGACCCAAAACACCCCTGGATCCACTGAAGCACGTATTTCCTTTAAAAGTAAGTTCATTTTTCCTCATCCCGATTTTATAGTTACGTCATTTTAGTTTTTAGTGCATTCATAAACCATTCATTAAAGTGATATTGACAAATTATTGATCTTAGTAAGTATAAGGTTTCTTGCATCACTAACTCTGCTTCAAATCGTTGATCTGGACAATATCAATTCGGCTTAAACTAGGTGGTGATAACGTCATATATTGGAGATCATAAGATGGGATGTTGTTCTATGTTTCGTCGACGGATGACAAAAAGTCCACGTGATTGTAAGTAGTTCCTGTGGCCCATAGACATCTACATCTATCCTCGATTACGAATCCAAATGTAGATTCGTTGTCATCCGTGAGGACTTAGGTGGAATGCCTCGTTTCCATTAAAAAGGGTCTCCGGTTCTCTACACTCACCATACGAAACACAGCAGCATTAAGCTACTATTTGACGCTGGTATTCTGTGAGAGCGTGGTCCTTCCCCGGTCGAGCCGACCCATTCGTGCTACAACTATACTACTAATATAACTGCGGTATGACTCTACCAAAAAAAATATTTTTAAGAAGATTAAAGATACTCATAACATAAATACACGTAACAAAAATGTAGGTAGGTAAGGTAAAATTATACCTACTACAGTCGCGAAAAAAATGTTAATTACAAGCCCCTACTATATGGCAATAAAAATTTATAATAAATTACCCAGGAAATAAATTAGAATATTAATGAACGCTTCTCCTGGGGCTTCTTTCAAGAGCTTCCTACTCGCGTTTTATACGATACGACTTTAGAGGGCGTTCGCTCTGGTAGGTGGCGTTAGTAGTCGTAACATGCTCTTGGCCTTGGAAGCTTCAGCTTCCAACTTGATGTTTCAGCAGATTTTCGAGAAGGCACGACGAACGATTCTGCTGGAGGTGCGAATATCAGCGACTCGAGACACGCCATCTTTACCAGGGAAGATTTGTATGACCCGTCCCAATTTCCACTTGAGCGGTGGTAAATTATCATCTTTGATCAGTACCAAAGAATGTAATGGGATGTCATCCCTTTGCTTTTTCCATTTCCTTCTCAGTTGGAGTTCTGCAACATATTCCTTTGACCAACGTTGCCAGAAATGTTGACGTAATTGTTCAACTCTATTATAGCGTGTCAACGCGGGTATTGGTTTCGTTGTAAGATCCTCGCATGCAGTAACAGTTAACGGCCTTCCGATCAGGAAATGTGCAGGTGTGAGAGGTGTAAGGTCTGTAGGGTCTGCGGACGAAGGTGACATAGGATGGGAATTCAGGACTGCTTCAATTTGTGTTAAAGCCGTGCTAAACTCCTCATAAGTAAATCTAGCATTACCTACTATACGTCTAAGGTGGTACTTACACGATCGTACCCCACTTTCCCATAGGCCTCCAAAGTGTGGTGAGTATGGGGGAATAAATTTAAAATTAATGCTATCATTAGCAGCAAATTCGATAATTTGTTTTGAATTACTAGTTAAAAATGAAGAAATTTCCTTTTCGGCGCCTACAAAATTTTTCCCGTTATCGGAAAATATAATTTCTGGTTTACCTCTTCGACTCATAAAACGTTTTAAAGCTAAAATATAATCATTAGTTGAGAGACCAATGACAAGTTCCAAGTGCATAGCGCGTGTAGTAAAACATATAAACAAACAAATATACGCTTTAATAAGTCTAGATCCCCGACCCTTACGATTTAATATGAAAACTGGTCCGGCATAATCAACGCCTGTTCTTATGAATGGGAACCCAGGTTCTAAACGTTCTGATGGCAAATTACCCATAATAGGACACAAAGTCTTACCTCTTATACGAGTACACACAATACAGTCGCGCACTATCTTTCGAACGAGGTTTTTACCTCCTAATGGCCACCAGCTCTCACGTATGGTCGCTAAAAGTAGCTGTGGACCCGCGTGCAGCAGCCTCATGTGTTCGTACCTACACAATAACACTGTATAGATATGCTTACTACATATACTACATTAAAATAGGATGTTTTTTATCAAATTTGAAAAAAGTGGAATTACACAGTCTTCCACCAACTCTAATTATTTTATTATCGTCTAAAAATACATTTAATCCGGATATACGATTATACTGTTTACTATTTGTTTTGAACTTAATGTTATTCACTAAATTATTATACACGTCCGGAAACGATTGCATTTGTGCGAACCTAACATATGTTGTGACGCATTCAATTCACTAATACTCAAGGAACCGGTATGGCGATGTTGTTTACGCTCTGACTTAATCTGTGCGTTTTTTATAAAACGAAGTATGTACGCAAATATTCGTTTTAACTTAATAAAAAAAGAATATCGTTCAAAATTAATAATGCAATTGTTTTCTACACAAACGAGGTTTATTGTTTTTGATTTTATTTCTGGTAAATTATATAAATCCGAAATGTCCTTATTATTATAAATCGTCCAATCAGAATTATGAGAATGTAGATATGATGGGCCGTGCCACCATAAATCGCAGTATACCTAGATACTGACCTCTAGATAATAAGTCAGCTGGATTATGTTTGCCATTAACGTGTAACCATATTAAGTCACCCGTTAGTTCATTTATTTCTGTAACTCTGTTTTGTACAAATGTTTTAAGTAGATGAGGAGACGTTCGAATCCAACCCATAACAATAGTTGAGTCTGTCCAGAAGAAAACACTCGTAAATTTTAATCTAAGCCCCTATTAATGCTCCGGAAAGTTCGAGACGGGGTAAACTAATCGTTTTCAAAGGTGCGACTTTACTCTTGGCACATAATAAGTGCACATATATGGATGACTTATCATCATATGTGCGTATGTAAGCACAAGCACCGTACGCGATTTGGGATGCGTCGGTAAAAATGTGGAGTTCCGTATATTGATTGTTATCACTTGTTACTCGTCGTGGTATATTCAAATCATGCAATAGTTTTAATGAGTTAATAAATTTATTCCACGTTAAGATTATATCCGAAGGCCCTTTTTACTGGAAACGAGGCATTCCATCTTAGTCCTCACGGGTGACAACACATCTGCATTTTGATTCGTAATCGAGGATGGATGTGGATGTCTATGGGCCACAGCAACCACTTACCATCAGGTGAACTGTGTGCTCGTTTGTCACCCAATCCTATACATAAAAAAAAAAAAACGTTAAGATTATATCCGAAGGCACAGGAGTATTCCAATCGATTTTACTTAGCCACAATTTTTGTAATGGTATTTTGCATATAATAATTGTTGGAGATAACAGGCCTAACGGATCGTATACTTAAGAAGCTATGGATAACATTTTCCTTTTAGTCAAAATAAGTTCACTTAAATCATTATTAAATTTGGTGTCAAAAAGATTTTATCGCTATTATTTTGCTAGCCTAAGCCTAGCGTTTTTTTTGTGTATATTTATCAATAAAATGTTCTTCCGTATTATCATTATCTTTTACACCAAAATTAAAGGTCCATTTACGCAACGGAAAACAACCAGACTGTAATACCTTTGAAATTTTGTTACAAGTTTGTAATAAACTTTGACAATTGTCGTCACCTGTTATTAAACTTTGCTGAACAGAGTCTCGGATTGGGGACGACTAAATCTAGTCCAGTTTAACCCCCAGAAGACACAAGTTTGCGCGTTAACCGCTAAAAAGAACCCCTTTGTCGTATCCCCTCAGTTTCAAGGCACTCCGCTTGTTGCCTCAGCCAGTATCGGAATCCTCGGCGTCGACATATCGAGTGACGTGCAGTTTCGTGGTCACTTGGAAGGGAAGGCCAAATTGGCCTCTAAAAAGCTTGGCGTGCTCAGCAGAGCGGGACAGTATTTCATGCCGGCACACCGCCTGCAACTTTACAAGGCGCAGGTTCGGCCGCACATGGAATACTGTTCCCATCTCTGGGCTGGGGCTCCCCAGTACCAGCTCCTTCCACTTGACCGCATCCAGCGCAGAGCGGCTCGAATCGTCGACGACCAAGTGCTTTCCGATCGGCTCGATTCACTGGCGCTGCGAAAAGATGTTGCATCTCTTTGCGTATTTTATCGCATCTATCACGGGGAGTGCTCTGAGGAATTGTTCGGATTAATCCCAGCCGCCAAATTTCGTGAACGCACTACACGGCAAACGTCCCGATACCATCCACACCATCTGGATGCTTGGCGATCCACCACTGTACGTTTCACAAGGAGTTTTCTTCCACGTACAACCTCTCTGTGGAATAGTTTACCACCGGCGATTTTTCCGGACCGATACGACCTGGGGACCTTCAAGAAAAGAGCTTACTCCTTTCTAAAGGGCCGGCAACGCACCCGCAATTCTCCTGGTGTTGCGGTTGATCATGGGCGGCGGTAGTCACTTAACATCAAGTGAGCCGCATGCTCGTTTGCCCCCTCTTCTATAAAAAAAAAAAAATTAAATCATCGACAAAAAAATCTTGCATGATAACGCGCGTTATGTCGTCATCATTGCATTCTATTATCGAAGCTAGTTCATATCATTGCTAGTTGTCGAATGCAGTGCATACTAAGGAACGGCGCTGAGGCGGTGCCGTCCGTCACCGTGTTGAGTTGGTATGTAGCTGAGGGTTCCGTAAGATTTTCTCGCCAGAGTACAAGTTGCAAAGACCTTTGGTCTGCCTGAACAAGTACTTGACGAAACATCTTTTCTACATCTGCACATGCTACGTATTTATATCGTCTAAATCGCAACAAGATAGAAAATATGTCATTTTGTAATGCTGGACCAGGAAATTGAATATCATTCAACGATTTTTTTTGAGCTGGTCATAGCACTTCCATCGAATAATTTGTTGTAGAACTGCTATCCTTAAAAACTCCGTGAAGAGGAAGATAAAAATTAGGAGAACTACTCGAATAAATTCTAGTCATATGACCCATATTTATATATTCACGCATGAAATCATTATACATTTGTTTATAATCAGGTATACGTTCGAGTTTACGTTCTAGTTATAGAAATCGTTTCTTCGCTGACGTATAAGAATCCCCGAGCGTATCAGCTGATTCTCTTAGCGGTATTCGAACCGAAAACCTACCATTATTTTCACGTTTAGTAGTTTTTGTAAATAACTCCTCGCACACACGTTCGTCATTACTTAGAATGTTGCAAGAAGCTGTGGGTATATCCTCTAACTCCCAAAATTTTTTGAGCTGTGTATCAATGCTCTGACTAAAATTACACTGAACCTGATTAATGCGCAAGTTCTTGGTGTAAATGGGACCAGATATCAACCACCCGAATTTAGAACCTTGTAAATATGGCTCGCATGGTAAACGAATTTTATTATTATCTAAAAGATCCCAAACAATATTGGTCCCTAATAATAAATCTATATCTGAGGGTACATTAAAATTAGGATCCGCAAGTTGAATGTTATTGGGAATATAACGTTTAATATCGAATTTAATGTTCATCGAGGGTAAACTAGACGTAATACACGGAAAGATGAAACAATTTAAATTTACTTTATAGTCGTTTATTTTTGAACGGATAGATACATCGCATGAATGTCTCGATTGTGAAATGAATTTTCCAACACCCGAGATTTGAACAGTGGACTGTGGAGACGCCAGTAACTTAAGGTATCTTCGATAAAGATTTAGTGGACTGTAATTTTGGTGCATACGGCAAAGGGGAAAATAAATAGGTGGGATAGCACGCACTGACCTGATGAGGGCTGCCGCGCCTTCCTCCTGGAGTGTCTGCTATACAGCGAGCTCGCCACGTGGTTCGGCGCACACGCACTCTCGGAACAGTCTCGTGAAGTCCCACACTCTCCACCTTTGCCCTTACGGGGGCGTCTCACACTTTTATGAGTTACAAAGACACAATGTCTGATGCGGTGAATATTAAACATAAACAGGAGAACTCAATGTTCGTCCTGCGCGGTTTGCGGTTAATGTACATAAGACGCGACGGGAGGCCGTGCGTTGCGGATGGCGTAATATCACTTAGTATAATGACGCGCACCGAGATCCTCTTTTTCACCTCGGCGGCAGCGCGTGCGGTAGGAAAGGGAAGGAAGGAAGGAAACAAAAAATATGCACTAGTCATGTTGATAAAGTAGATATAACTTAGGACGAACTCAATGCGATATGTAATGTAATGTTGATAAAGTAGATTGTTAACTGGCGTTACCATTTCCTCCCGCCCTTAAAGGGTCACCTTTAAAAGACAACCGTAATATAAAAGTAAAAGAAAAACAAATAAATAAGCGGTATATAAAGTGAGAGGATGCGCTCAATGCGCATGTCTCATCTACTAACCTTACTTGGTAAGCGAGAAAATGTATACATAAATATAATATTGCGGTTTAATACTTTTTTAATATATATAAATATAAACTTAATTCCTAATTTAGATAAATAATTATAATCAAAATAATCGTGATTTATTGTCTTGGGAGAGGGCAAATACGAGCAACAGGACGGAGATATGTTCCCTTAGTAGTTCTCACGGTCACTACTCGAACTACGCCATCCTTCGAAGGATGAACAGACTTGACAATCGCTAATGGCCAAGCAAGGGGCGGTTCATTATCATTTATCACAATTACAACCATGCCTGGTACGATAGCCGTAGACGGGGTGTTCCACTTCTGACGAACTTGTAATCCGTGAAGGTATTCCGTCCTCCACCGGTCCCAAAACGACTGAACTAATTTATCCAGTAAAGAATGCCTGTGTAACAGACTGGTAGAGTCAGATTTGACTTTGGGTGCGGGTAATGACAATAAAGGTGCGGTATTCAAAAAATGACTCGGAGTAAGAGCTGAAGGCTCTGCAGGATCAGAACTTAATACTGTCAAGGGCCGCGAGTTTAGCAAGCACTCAATTTGCGCAAGAACAGTATTAAGCTCTTCGTATGAAAGTAACTGATGTCCGATAACTCGGAACAGATGCGTTTTTACGACTTTGATCATACTCTCCCAGGCGCCTCCAAAATGAGGAGAGTTGGGACAGATGAACTTCCATGTTATACGATTCTCAGCACACTCTTGCTCAAGCTTTGGGCGGTATTCAACGTATAGAAATTTATAGAGATCGCGAAGATACGAAGCGGCACCTTTAAAATTCGTTCCATTATCCGAATATAAAAACTGAATCGGCCCTCGTCTAGAGAGGAAACGTTTAAGCGCAGCGAGGAAACTAGAACTACTAAGATCTGTAGCGATTTCTATATGTACAGCTCGAGTCGTGAGGCATGTGAAAACACATAAGTACGCCTTCTCGCTGCGTACACCACGACGACGTACAGGAGTGTATGCGATAGGACCGGCATAATCGCAGCCCGTGTGTGTAAATGCCTTAATAGCTTGTCTTACACGACTATGGGGAAGATCAGCCATCAAAGGGTAAGTTGGACGGGGTCTAAGCCGGAAACATATATTACATTTGTAGACTCTGCTTCTCACAGTGCGGCGTGCGGAAAGTATCCAAAATTTTTGACGGAGCAATGACAATAACAATTCAGGACCAGCGTGTAAATTTTTAATATGATAATAGTCAATGATCATGTTCACTACATGATCACTGCGCGGGAGTATAATTGGACGTTTTTGCGTGTAATCTAATGCGGAGTTCGAAAGACGACCACCAATGCGGATTAAACCATTCTCAATAAAAGGCCTTAAACGATTGAAAGCGGGCGAGCAAGGTTTGTTACCTTCAATATTTAAATATTCCACTGCAAAATGCTGTTTTTGCAGGGCGCGGAGGATTATAACCTCAGAGAAACTGAGATCATCAGCAGTCACTACAGTAGTGCTGCGGCGGGGCAATTATTTAGCAAACTTACACACGTACGCAATTATACGTAGAAGTTTACTCCAAGAAGAGATGCGGAGTGCGAGCTCATAAATCGCAGAATTACAGACGGATGTGCACACAGTGTGCGACAAAATCTTCTTCTCAGGCATATTTGCAACCTCATTGTCTAAAGTACGAAGAGGCCATTGAGATGGATCTAACGAAGTCCACTGAGGCCCATGTAGCCACAGGGGGTTTGAAACTAATTTATTTGGCGTAACGCCACGTGAAAGTATGTCAGCGGGATTCTCAGTACCTGCGACATGATAAAAGTTATCAGCGCGAATATTGTCGGTAATCTGAACAACGCGGTTTGCAACAAAGTTCTGCCACTTGTGTGGCGAACTCTTTATCCAGTACAGAGCTACTTTTGAATCTACAAAGGCATAGACTGATATTGCAAGGTCAAGAGAATAATTGTCGAGTACTCTGCGAAGCAATTTTGAGAGTAAAACCGCTCCACAAAGCTCAAGGCGTGCAATAGATAGTGGTTTCGTCGGTGCGACTTTAGTCTTTGCACAAATCAACTGGACGGTGTTACCATTGACGCTCTTTACATGTATGTAGACTACGGCACCGTATGCGTGCTCGCTGGCGTCGGAAAACCCCAGGAGTGACGCAGTACAGTTTTTGGATACACCAACATGTCGCGGGATACGTAAATCATTAAGAGCTGGTAATTCAGCACAGAATTGCCTCCACATCTTAATAATTGGCGGTGGTGGTATGTCGTCCCAATCTAAATTAAGTTGCCAAAGCTGCTTTATTAACAATTTGGCGTACGCGACTGTGGAAGCAACGAAACCCATTATGTCCCACAGGCGAGCGACAGTAGATAAGATGGCGCGTTTAGTGCACGTCACATCAGCGGGAACAGATATCTTAAAATAAAAGGCGTCACTATCGGTAGACCAATGCAAGCCTAGTATTTTATGTGGCATTGATTTATCGAACTCTACTTCTCCTGTAATTTTATGGGAAGTAGGGAGGTCATCTAAAACAGATCGACGGTTGCTATGCCATTTTATCAGGTCCCATTGGGCACCCTTGAATAAGTCTATCAGCTGCCGAGAGGTCTCACTGGCCTCGGATTCACTGGGCATAGAGAACGCGATGTCGTCCGTATATAGCGAAGTAAAAAAGTGCGATACGACTCGCAAGCGGATACTTTGCGCCGTCGTCATCAATGAGCTGTCTTACCGTGCGCAATGCATGGTATGGACTCGAAGTTAAACCGAAGGACACGCGATTGAAGTGGTATAACACAAGTGGGTCTTGTGGACGGAAGCGGTATAGGAAGCATTGGTAACGACGATCAGAATCGCGAACAACTATTTGCAGAAATTGTTGGCGACAGTCGGCTGTCATAGCGATTGGATGTAAGCGGAAAGTTAAAATTATATTGAACAAGTCGCCTTGCAAATTTGGTCCTGAATGCAGAATATCATTTAATGATCGCCCAGTGCTAGTCTTACTGCTAGCATCCAGGACGATGCGCAGACGCGTTGACTTCTTATCTTCGCGTAAGACTCCATGATGCGGTATGACATATATTGGAGCGGGTTCATGAGAGTCATACGGCGGTGCGGGGGATATATAATTTTTAGCTAAGTATTCCTTTATGACGTCATCATATGCTTAATGTAGGCGAGGCTTGAAGTTTCCTCTCCAAGCACATGAATCGTCGTCGAGAGGTTTCATAAGAATCTCCGAGAGAGTAAACGTCATCTTTAAATGGCAGGCCAACAATATATCTACCAGTATAAGGATCGCGGGATGTCGAGGATTTATAAAAATCTTCACATTCAATGTCTGAAGGACACTGAATGGGCGGTGCGGAGGGTGGCTGTTCAAGCTCCCAAAATCGTTGCACTAATTTGTCAACGATAGGAGACTCTAGAACTGAGCAGCACGTTAAAGAATGATTTACCTGAAGTGTCGGCACTGAGCCCATAATAACGTAACCAAATACCGTATTCAAAGCCGAGGGCCCGGACAAGTCGTTAGACGAATAAATTACGTCTGGACATAGTAAGTGCGGGAAAAGGGATGCGCCTATCAAAACATCAATTTTATTAGGCATGCTATAACATTCATCAGCGAGTCTTATGCCATGGAAGTGTGATAAGACAGATGTGTCTACCACAGCGGTGGGCAAAAGGTCGGTGATTTGATCAACAACTAGCGTTGAAATATTGAAGTTAATATTCGAGTCGAATCGTGAGAAAATTTTAATATCAATCGATTTCGATTTAACAATTTTTTCAACTCTACCGAATCCCTTTACTACAGTACATTCGGTATCGTGTTGTTGAACGCCTAAACGATGACAGCACTCTTTAGTCATAAAATGGCTTTGAGCCGCGGAGTCTAATAATATACGAATAATTTGTTTCTCTCCCTTAGCATCGTAAGCAAATACTTGAGCGGTTGATAATAAAACAGTTCTCTGCGAACGACTTGCGCGCGCGGGAGGCGGTGAACGTTGAGAAACATTCTTGAACGAAGTACACAGCGCGACGTCTGAACGCGCACCTGCGGTGAGGGGTGGCGAGTGTGTGGGCGCGGGGGTTGTAGACTTCAGTGTAACTGGCTGAAGCGGTGGAGAACGCGCCAGCGCAGGGGAAGCATTATCGCTTCTGCGGTGGAAGTGCAACATTGTGTGATGTTTAAATTTACAAACTCGACAACTATAATTTGAAGAGCAACTAGACACTCGATGACTTAAACTGAGACAATTCAAACATGCATTGTTACTCTTTACGCATTTAAATCGTTCCTGCGGCGTCATTTTATTAAAGTCTGCACACTTAAATAGGTGTTGATGCACAATATTATCGCACAGACACTTTGAGCAACTAGTCGTCGTGCTTACGTACGCCTGATACTTCGGACGAAGTATTATTACAGCGACGATTATTACCGTTACCTCGGCGATTGTTTGGTGCGCTATTAGAATTTGTACTAGAATCGGTGCGTTGCAAAACTTTGGAGCGGGTCTTAATAAAATTTACTAAATCATCAAAGGTAGGTACCATCGAGTTATGACTATATTCGAAAGAGCGAATGGTATCCGGGTCCAGCTTCTTAAGCGCGATATGAAGAACAATTAAGTCCGCGAGATTATCTAACTTTAAGTTTTGTAAAGCGCGCACTGCACTTATAAAGTTATCAGTAAATAAATCAAAATTATTTGCGGTGGCCGATTGCAATGGCTTAAATTCGAACATCTGATTAATATATGTAGATGCTAGCATACGCCGGTCTTCATATTTGTCAACGAGTGCTTGCAATAAAATTTTATAATTTTCAGCGCAAGGAGTTATACCTGAGCATACAGATAGGGCTTTGCCCGTTAGTTTACCTAGCAAATAGTATAACTTTTCAGCGTCGGTAAGCGATGTGTTGTCATGGACGGTTGATTTAAAGCTAGCATAAAATAAAGGCCATGAGCGAATGTCACCCGAAAATGGCATAAGTTCGATAGGCGGAAGTGAGAATCTGGCTTTAGATGGTGTACTAGTACTTTGTGAATTAGATTGCGAATATTGTAAATAAAGCCTATTTATTCTACCGCAAAGAGACTCAAACGCAATGAGGCTGTTATAATCAGGTTTAGCAATAGGGTTTATTTTTAATAAATGTGAATTATAATTATCTAAGACCTGTTTAAACTCAATACGTAAAGCATTAATATTAGAACTTCCATCAAGAAAACGCTCCATCGTGGAAGTGTTTGTGTGGATGTCCGAGGACATATCATATATTTTTTGCACTATTTCAAATAAAGCATCTCGTTTAGCTAACAATAAAACCAACTCAGCGTCAGGTGTGCCCTCATTATCCGAGGAATCGCTATTATTCGATGATATTTGTTTTTTAGGCGGCATTACAACTTAAGTTATGCGGCAAAAATAATATAATTATAAGCGGGTAGTCTGTAAGCGACCTCGCTACGCGGTTGAATTATTAAATATTAGTTTTGTTAACGATGAACTTTAATTGTTAACTTTTATAATAATTATGAAGTTATTTATAACGAATATAATGCTTAAATATATGTGCAAATAATAAATGTAATTTAACAGTATAATCTATAGATGTAGTTAAAAGTTGATGACGTGATGTGAACATACAACAAATAATTTATATAGATAATTATATGCTTATTCATTCTATGAATATAGTTTTAAAATTACTATGAATGTCACCTATTAGGACCTATTCTAGTGTTCTAATAAGGGCGGGGTTAATCCGAAGTCGGATTAAAATATAAATAATTAATTATATAAACGCTTATTACGATAACGATCTAATAAGGGCGGAAAGTCAAGGTCAATCCGGCTCGAAGGACCATTAAAAATGGAGACGCCAGTAACTTAAGGTATCTTCGATAAAGATTTAGTGGACTGTAATTTTGGTGCATACGGCAAAGGGGAAAATAAATAGGTGGGATAGCACGCACTGACCTGATGAGGGCTGCCGCGCCTTCCTCCTGGAGTGTCTGCTATACAGCGAGCTCGCCACGTGGTTCGGCGCACACGCACTCTCGGAACAGTCTCGTGAAGTCCCACACTCTCCACCTTTGCCCTTACGGGGGCGTCTCACACTTTTATGAGTTACAAAGACACAATGTCTGATGCGGTGAATATTAAACATAAACAGGAGAACTCAATGTTCGTCCTGCGCGGTTTGCGGTTAATGTACATAAGACGCGACGGGTGGCCGTGCGTTGCGGATGGCGTAATATCACTTAGTATAATGACGCGCGCCGAGATCCTCTTTTTCACCTCGGCGGCAGCGCGAGCGGTAGGAAAGGGAAGGAAGGAAGGAAACAAAAAATATGCACTAGTCATGTTGATAAAGTAGATATAACTTAGGACGAATGTAATGTAATGTTGATAAAGTAGATTGTTAACTGGCGTTACCAGACTGTATTAGAGGCGCGTTTAACCGTTTACACAACTCATCCGAAACAAACAATGCTGGCTTACATTATCGAGAAGAGCACGTATTGTGTGAAAACAATTATTACTACTACTACTATTTCGACTAAAGCGGTGGACAGCAAAACCGGTTGTTGTAAACTTTTTTGCTGCACGGTTGTCTCAGCTGATAAAGAGTGCAACGCAGCTGTAGACACTGTTGTGTGTGTGTCGACTGGAGTCGGCTCGTCTATCACACGCGCATCTACATTAAAATGTAACAAAGTATTATGTTTGCGTTGACACTGTTTGCAAGGGCCGAATAAGCAGTCGTTTACTGAATGCCCCGCACCCGCACGCAAGCAATTACGACACAAATTTTTGTCTTGTACGAATTTAAGCCTATCTTTAACTAATAAATTTAAAAAAATAACGCAAGTGTGTAGTGCATGATCCTGGCTACATAATAAGCATTTAGGAAACTTCTTTTTAGTGTTCCATTTAGGTTTTCTATTGCCATTATTAGTTGAAACGTAACTATGAATATTACATGATACCGACTCGTTTAGCTTATTATTGTTAGGAAGTGATTTATTTTGCGATTTGTGTGCCTGAACAGTGCTTATCATAATGATTTCTTAAATTTACGCGAACACTACACATTGAATAAAACTATTATTTACGGATTTTATCGCGTTTAATTACATTAATTTATTTTTATTATTATCCCGACGTTTCGGGTGCTTTACAGCGCCCATGGTCACGGGGGGGACTGAGATGTTTGACGTCCCAATGTCATAGTTAGTCCGGCTACCTTCAGTTTTTTAATATTAATTTTTGGTCCGATTTACGCAAAACGAGCTTATAGTATCATGAAGTCTTGCATACCACATGCTTGGGTTTGGGTTTAATTTTGTTAATTATAGGATCCCAAGCAGATGGTAGCACCCAACCATCTTCTCTATTGAAATTTGGATGTTTTTTAATTTCAATAGCCTCGCGTATCATCCTTGGTAGGAATCGGTGTTCTTTTGCGAGAATTTGTGGTTTATCAAATCTAATGTAATGGTGGGGACGATCTTGAACATGTTCGCAGACTGCAGACTTCCCGGAGCGTCGGCGCTTCACATCAGCTATATGTTCCTTCACGCGGGTTTTTATAGATCTCTTTGTTTGACCTATGTAAGAGAGACCACATTCACAATCTAGCTTGTACACACCTGCATCTTGTAGAGGAATATTACATTTGATGGATGGTAAAAATTGACTAATCTTCTTCAGCGGCAGTACCAGTCAATGATGATTTCAGATAATGAAATTTTTGAATTTCATCCAAGTCACAACGTTTATGTATCATTGTAATGTATGAGTTTTTGAATTCTAACCAGTTATCGTAAGAGCCGTCGAATATAGGCAGTTTAATTTAAGGTAATTTAACGTTAGATTGCAATGAAGCGCACTGTGCCACTTGAGATCCATCATCCATTCCATCACTCAGACAATTGGCAACGGCCATTGTGCTAAAATACAATGATTCTAATGATTCTACATATTCTAAATTGATACAAATTTCACTATCTGAAGAATTAAGTTCTATTTCGATTTTTATAGAATTACAATTATGAAAAACTTCACTAGCCGATTGCTTCCTTAACTTTAATTCTGCAATTTGAATTTTGTTGAGGCTAGCACCTTCTAAACTTGTAACGTATTTTTTAAATTGCGTTAGTTTGCCCTTCAAATGACCTCTTTTTCTCTTGAGATCCGAAAGATATTCGTCTACTGATTTCTTTTCCGAAGGCGAAAGAGATGGGACAATTAATTTTACACTAGAACTTTCACTCATTTTGGCGGCTTATGAAGAAATAATGTGGTAAAAGTAGGTACTCACGTGTAAGTATTTACGGCTGTAGCGTTGCAACCAGACAGAAATCTTTAGCACTGTAGATGTGGAAAGAACATGGTTTAGCACAATTTGAAAAGGATTAAGAGTAAAAGGGAATAAAAACCTGACCGTTTTGCTGCTACTACGCTTAGTTGTGCGACGCTGGCTCAGTTCTTGAAATCCGGCGATGATGGTCCAAAATATGGTGCGAGTTTCAGGTTCCCGGTTCAAATGAATCGTTTATTTTGTCTTTAAATGAAAATATTTTTTTAAAATTACAATTTGAAATAATATAATATGTGGTTGACAAAATTTGTGTTGCTTGCTAGAAGTTTAGAATATTAATGAACGCTTCTCCTGAGGCTTCTTTCAAGAGCTTCCTACTCGCGTTTTATACGATACGACATCAGAGGGCGTTCGCTCTCGTAGGTGGCGTTAGTAGTCGTAACAAGGTATTTCATCTCAGACCTCAGATATGACAACACAGACTCGTAAGATAACTCGGCTGACAATTCATCTACAATTTGAGTTCAAATTAAATTGATTTTTCTGTCTGTAATAAAAAGATAACTGTTTTAAGCTGAGGGTCTATTTCCATGCTATTAAGACATGAATGACCATTGTTCTTCAATATTCTGTGAAAAAGACAGAAATGTAGGAACAGAAGATAGGAGATGGTCATTACTCCACGTCTATAGGCGACTGTGAGATCCTTCTTACATTCTTAGGTAATCATCATCATCTTCATCATTTCAGCCCTTCACATGCCCACTGCTGAACAAAGGCCTCCAAGGAATGCTACAAAACACGGTCCAGAGCCTCTTGTATCCATCGACTTCCTGCGTGTTTTAGCAAGTCGTCACTCCATATAGTGGGGGACGCCCTACACTTCGCCTGCTTATACGATGCTGCCACTCGAGAAACTTTTACCCTCATCGGTTGCCGGTTCTTCCACCTATATGATCGGCCCACTGCCACTTCAGCTTACTAATACTTTGGGCTACGTCGTTCACTCTGGTTCTTCTGCAGATATCTTCATTTCTAAGTTTACGGAGTTTAGAAACTCTGAGCAAAGTCCTCTCCATAGCTCGCTGAGCAATCTTGAGCGTCCTCATACGGCCAGCAGCGAAGGACCACGTCTTAGGTCCGTAAGTCATTACTGACAACACTCGCTGGTTGTACTCGTATAATCTCGTCTTCAGGTTTTGAGGTACACTTGACGGGAAGATGTACCGCAATTTCCCGAACGCTGCCCAGCCGAGTGGAATCCGTCGATTGACCTCTCGGTCGAAGTTGGACCTAGTAGATACTATTGTGGTTATTGATCATAGGGCTTAGGTCGACCAGCGATTCTGCTTTAAGGACTATGTCGTCGGCAAATTGAAGGTAAGTGATGTACTCACTATTGATGTTAATACCGTATGCTTTCCAGTTTAGTAGCTTTAAAACGTCTTCCAATGCAGCGGCGAAGATTTACGTGGCTATAATCTCATCCTGTCTTACACCTCTCTGCAGTTGGATAGGTTTTGTACTCTGGTTCTAAACTCAGAAAGCCTTCGTAGGCCTACTATACAAACACTTCAGCACTTCGATATATCGACAGACAACTTGGCACCACTGAAGGGACTGTAGCACCGCCCAAAATTTGACAAAATCAAAGGCTTTCTCATATTCCACATACATAAGGCAAAGTGGCAGCTTGTATTATACGGTCTTCTGTACAATTTGCTGAAGGGTACGTACGGAAACCGGCTTGTTTATGAGGCTGGAAGTCATCGAATCTGTGTGCGGGACGATTCGTTGTGACTCTCGAAAAAAGCACGTAGTCGCAGCTCAGAAGGGAAATCGGTCTATTGTTCTTCAAGAGAGCGTTGTCGTCTTTCTTGAAGAACAAGACCAGCGCACTTCTACTTCACACCTCCGGAGTAGTAACACCATGGAAGACGGAATTGAAGAGCTTCTTAAGTACTTTAATTAAATCGGTTTTCCACCTGATTCCAGACACTCTACTGAAATTCTATCCTCCCCCTGAGACTTGCCGTTTTTAAGGTGCTGAGAGCCCGGGATATCGTCAGAATAGTATCGTCGTAGAATAAGGCTTGATCTTGGATCTTTACTCACACTTGCATGTGGCTCAACAGATGACGTGTTTAGCTGCCCATAGAACCTGTTAATCTCGCTCAGAATCTCAGGTGTCTCGGAAACGATGGTACCTCATTCGATCTTCAGCTCCAACAGTTGACTCTTTCTGGCAGACAAATCTGTGGCAAAGACTTTGGAGCCCCAGTTCCACTCAATTGCTTTTTCAATTAAGCTGTAGTGAAGTTGCGTAAGGCCCGCTGCATGCATTTGGAGATCTGTCTGCTTAGTTGCCTGATGCTGCTAAATCTGCCGAAGGCTGCAGCTTCATATCCTTTCTAGGTCTTACAACATCACCTTAATAACTTCATGGGGTGATCTTTCTTATGTCATTACTATACGGTAAAATCAAGATCATATCCATAAGCATAGCCAATGTATCAAAATTATTGCTGAGTATATTATGGTTTGACGTCGGAAATTTTATAAAAAATACGGGTGACTAACGAGCACAAAGTCTACCTGATTGTAAGTGGATACATTAGCGCATAGGCATCTTTATTTATCTTTGATTAAAAGTCAAGATGTGCCTTCAACCCTGGAGACTAAGATGCAATGCCTCGTATCCTGTAAAAGGACCTCAGGTACGCTACACTCACCATATGAAACGCAGCAGCATTAGCACTTTTACGTTATACTATTTCAATTTAATTATTATATCAATTTATCATACTATCATACACAAAGTGTACGTTGGACACTCGTAGCTATTAAGCTCCCCAATTGAACAAGTTTCTTTTCGCCGTTTTCTTCTCTCTACTTCAGCTTACGATTTGTGAGCGTCTCTAACGATGGCTCCAGACTGTAGGGTGTCAAATGATATAAGTTGACAAGTCAAATTACATCGCTATTGGTCGTCAATGATTTTTCTTTATTTCCACTACTAGACAACAAGCCTTATGGTGAATTTAGATATCCATCGCACAATTCTGTTAATTCTATTCAATTCATTTTTTGCAGTTCAATAACTTTTTTTTAAGAACGTGCTACATAATATGTTGACTATAGCAATGGCGTGCAATGTACAAATACAAAACTGTTATTATAATTAAAATTTAATGAAATAAATAACTAAACAAAAAAACCTGTGGGTGTCGTGGCACCCGACTCCGGGATCTGCCAGGAAGCTCTTGCGGCTTCCGATAGACGGCGGTATTAAAAAATTCACTCAACAAGGTCACGCATCTTTGAATCTGCTCCCCGGCATCGTATTCTATATATTTTATGCAGGCGTAGTACAAGGTAATTTAATACTGGTTAAAGAACTAATGGCAAATAGTCGTTTTGTTTTTGGTAGCAAGTTGCCAAATGGGTATCTTGTTATAAAAACTATTTTTATGTGATGTTAATAAGAAATAAAGAGGATCGTAACACCGAACAAAACTTTTCCGAAATATAATAATCGGACAGAAACTAAATAATATTTTGAATGTATCGTTATGGACTGATCTTGAAGTAGTCAATTTACACGAATGTAAGTCTATGAAATAAAAGATGTCATTGGTCACAATAAAAGTACGTCAATGTTATCAAATGTCGATTCTTACTCAGCGTCATGAAATGGACATCCGTTTTTGTCGCGAACTATAAAATAAAATATAGCTGTAACGAAAATGATCGCAGAGTTAGGCACTTTTTGAGAAGGAAGTTCATACAATGAAACTAAAAAAGAAATTTACCGCGATGAGATCTGTAAAATAGTGTAATTGAGAGGGAGTTCGTTTTAAGAACGTCAATGAAAACTCTTTACAGTATAAGAGAGACACCCTAACTAACAGTCTTCCTTATGGTATTACCAGTAAAATATGAAAACAATAAAAAAATTGGTTGACCCTGCTGGTCATTCCTGGAACTTTTCGCTAATTTCAAATGCAAAGCGCTCCAAATATCAATAAATTATGACTTTGAATATGAAATATCGGAGTAATTTAAGAAAAATCAATTTTTTCAAAAAAAATCGCTAACGATATCTCACGATCGGATCAATCGATTTAGACCAGACCAGTAGCGGTTGACGTGGTTTTTCAGAGTTAAAAGCTGATTAGTTTTTAGAATCGATCGGTAAAGCCGTTTAAATGGCATTCCAAAAAAGTAGTTATTCCAAATTTTTACTTTTGAGATTTCTCAAAATCAACCGGCTGAATTAATTTAAATTCATAGGAAATCTAAGTTTGATGAAACACACACACACACACACACACACACACACACACACACACACACACACATACACACACACACACACCACACACATATATACACACACACACACACACACACACACACACACACACACACACACACACACACACGCGCGCGCACACACACATACACACACACACACACACACACACACACACACACACACACACACACACACACACACACACACACACACACACACACACACATACATACTACACATATACACCTCAAAACGTCAAGATTTGATGAAAACTCAATTTTCGAAAAACGAGGTAAAACAATAACTTCCTGATTTTTGAAAATTTTCAATTTTCTCAGCGGGAAGTTAAAAATTACTCCATTCGAGAATGTTAGGGTGACAAAGGACCACGTTCACCTAACGGTACAAAGTGAACTCTTTGGCCCATGAATACTTACTCCTACCCTCGATATAAATACTGGTTTTCATTACTTATCAGGAAGCACAGCAAAATTGTGCTGCTATTTCAAGTTGGTATTCAGTGCGAACGCGTTCCTTTCCCAATCACCATCCATCCATTATTGGTGGTAAAACTCCTTTTCTACCTAAGAGTACAGAATAAATAATAGTACTACGCTGAGAGTTCGTCTGAGTAGGTGTCACACCCTTACCTATTTCTGCTGACACATAGCAATGCTTGCACTGTTGTGTTCCGATCTGAAGAGTATAGAGAGCCAGTATAACCGCACGCTTCGAGGCATTCCATCCTAGTCCTTAGAGGCGACACCACTTCCGTAGCCATTTTGTTTGAAGTTGGCACCAGGGGTCCACGGGTTGCGCAGCCACTTTCCTTCAGTTGGACTGTAAATTATTTCGCCACTCAATCGACGCGTCATCAATTTTATAAAACAAAGCCGCCAACACGCACTAGAGCTACTTGGTGGACTAATTGTTTATAAAACTCTTAGAAAAAAGGTACAAACACCAATCTTTAAAGGCTTAAAAGTTATTTTTATGATTTATAAAACAAATAACACTTCTAGATTGCTAATTTCATGTAATCTTACTGACTTACTGTGATTAAGCTTGGAGATTTACGTGAAACGGGAAAAATGGGAAGATTATGGCAGGTGCAACTTAAAGCGTGAGAAATACTTGTAGTTATTTAACTCGGGAATTAAGCTAGATTAACAATTGGGTAAAATTTAAAAGGAAATTAAACATGGCAACAAAGTAAAAGACAAATTCGAAAAATTAAAAATACAAAAATAATTTTCGAATAATAGTTTCTAAAGTGTCAAAGAAGCACACAGTCCTTCTATTTGCCTATATGATCTTGGTCCATATAATATCATCCACAGGCAGTAAAAGTCAGTGTTGCAGGTGCGAGGAAGAAAACTTCTTTTAAATCGCACGGTGGTCGATTAAAAGTCATCCAGATGGTATTGATGGTATCGCGAGTTTTGTCGCGATGTGCGATGGTGAAATTGTGCGGCTAGAATTAGCCCGAAAAATTCCTGGGAGTACTCCTCGTGGTAGATGCGATAAAATACGCAAAGAGATGCAACATCTCTTTGCAGTGCCAGTGAGTCAAGCAGACCGGAAAGAGCTCGGTCGCCGACGATTCGAACAGCCCTGCGCTGGATGCGATTAATTGGAAGGAGCTGGAACTGGGGAACCCAGGTCCAGAGATGGCAACAGTATTCCATGTGATGCGCTTTGTAAGATTGCAGGCGGTGAGCCGGCATGAAATACTGTCCCGCTCTGCTGAGCACGCCGAGCTTTCTAGAGGCCAATTTGGCCTTCTCTTCCAAGTGACCACGAAAATGCACGTCGCTCGATATATAGACGCCAAGGATTCCGATACTGGCTGAGGCTGCCTCTAAACGAGGCATCCTCTGCGGTGGCTGCGTAGTTGTTAGCATATACATCGTTATAATCATTTATTTAAGCTTAAAACGAAACAAAGACACTTACGAAGACAAATAATAAAATAGAGGCAATTATTCAACATACGATACAATTTGTATTATGTTTATTTTATTACTCTGATTTTATAATGATTTTTTAAATTTAAGCGAACACTACACATTGAAGAAAACTATATTTAAGGATTAAACGCAATAAGTGTTTAATTTTTTTTATTTATTAACTATTTCAACTTATATTTTTTCGGATGCTGTACAGCACCAATGTTCACTGGGGGGACTGAGATGTTTTACGTCCCAACGTCATAGTTAGCCCGACTACCTTCAATTTTTGAATATTAATTTTTTTTCCGATCTACGCAGAACGAGCTTACAGTATTTTGAAATCTTGCAGTGGTATGCTTGGGTTTGGGTTTTATTTTGTTAATTATAGGATCCCAAGCTGGTGGCAGCACCCATCCATCTTCTCTATTGAAGTTAGGATATTTTTAATTTCAATAGCCTCACGTATCATCCTTGGTAGTGTTCGGTGCTCTCACCCCCCCCTCCCCCCCGTGACCATGGGTGCAGTAAAGCACCCAAAACGTCAGGAATAAAAAATAAGTTAAAATATTTAATTAAACGCGATATAATCCGTAAATATAGTTTTATTCAACTCTGATTATATTTAAATAATTTTAAACATTTTTACGAATTATTTAATTAGAAATAACACACACTCAATGAGCGTACTACGAGATTAGATTCCTTGCCTGTTTTCGACTCCGTCTGGGTATCAACATGTTTAACAAATATGTACCCATACATGCTGTATATGTTATAGATGTGCGTATTAATTGTGTAACTAGTAATTGGAACATCCTTTGAAGTTTCAAACTTAATAAGCAAATGTGTCTGTTAACGGAAGATTAATTAATCAAACATCGCCTGCTATTCACGTCTCATAGTTTTAGGTAAGATATTCTTACAGGCAATTTCTTGCCGGTGGCTTGAATCAAGGAAAATTGAATGGTATACCCTAATTTAGTAAAGTGAGTTGTGAGATGACGCGGCGATACCTTTGCTTAAGTTATTTCCACCGTCCTATCTGATATTTCACGTTTGACACTAATTTATGGCAAGGTATATAAACCTCATAGTTCTAACTTTATTACAACGAGCACTTTTTACAATCAATATTAAATATTTAAGCTGGCATCCTAGGTTAAATAAAACGCAAAACTTGTAGAACGGTGTAATCCGTTTCTACATATCGTCCCGTGGGTGCCGTAAGAAGCGACGGGTTTTGTTTCCCATCAAACCAGGAGATGATGAGCAGCACTGACTTCCTAATAACCACTAATAATAAAAAACCGCGGTTGCCAACCCATCTGCCGAGCGTGGTGACTTTAGTAAATATCTCCCAAAATAGGCAAACTATGGGGGATACCTTGGTCAACAGCGGACTTCAGACAGGGTGTAACTCTAGCGAAATTTTTAGTTATTAATTGTATTTATGTACGCTTAAAATCAAAATAAACTTTGTTCATTTTCATTGGACATATTAAATAATTATGGCACCAAATATATCGCCATGTAGTGACATAAAATAATAAATTACCATGTCAAACCGTGGGTGCTGTAAGAGTGAGAATGAAACAGGTATTAGTCAATTCATCTCCCTATTAACAACTGAAAAAAAAACTGTGGCTGTCAACCTGTCCGCGACGAATTGTTTTACGCCACAGCTACAATAATTATTTATTTATTAAATAAATCAATCCAGAGCCAATATTTTTATGTTATTATACAATACAAACAAATACAAAGGTATTTATAACAGTATTTTGAAAAGAGTATAGTATATTATGTACTTTCAACATCCTATACCAAATATTATTATTAATACTAAGCAACGAGTTGAAGAGAAAAAATCTAACATCATACAAAACTACTATTAAATAGTATAAAAGAATTTTCACGACGTAAATATCGAATTACTAATATTTTTAATTTATTCCGATTTATTCGGAATAAATTTGGATCTACGCGCTCACCCCAAATTTCGGAACACATAGGTACCAGAATTTGTTCCACGTCGGCACATTTTTTTACATTTTACCCTGGTATTATGTGAGAGCGTGGTTCCATCTCGGCCGAGCCAATCCATTCGTACCACAACCATAATATAAATGCAGCGTAGCTCTACCGCGTATAATTATTTGAGCGTTTTTTTTTCATCAAAATTAAATAAAATGTCAATAAAAAATAACTTTAAAACTGTGTTGAGTTCAATAACAAAAATGAACAGGGATTCTCTATCCTCGTCGTTCGTATGGAATGTTAATTAATGGTCATGTAAATATGGCGTTTCTGTTAATCCTGCCAAATGCAAAGTTATAATATTCGGAAGTTCGCAATTATTAGCTAAGGTTGGTTATGGAAATCTCTCTCCTGTAAATTATGATTGAAGTTTGATTCCATATTGTGATTCCATAAAAAATCTTGGCCTGTACATGGATAAAACTATGACCTGGAAAATGCAGATCTCTGAAATTAGTCGTAAAGTTGCCACCTTGCATTCCCTTTATCGTCTTAAAAATTTCCTACCTTTCAAAGCTTAAAAAAAAGCTTACGCTGGTTCATTCCCTTATTCTACCTATTATCGACAGAAAATCTTCTAAATAAGTTGGAGCGCCTTCTTAATAATTCCATAAGGTTTATTTTTGGTTTACGTAAGTATGACCACATATCATCCTATCGTTCAAAGCTTAAATGGCTCTCTAGAATTTGACTTGTACTTTATTCAATTTTGAACTATCCAAGGTCGCCTTTTTATCTTAAGGATAATTTTCATTTTTTTCATCCGATCGACGGTCAAACATCCCGACAGTCAAACCGTCTGAGGTTAAAGTTTCCACAGCATAAGTAAAATTTTTTTAGGTCGTCTTTTACGATACATGCTATACGTATGCTATATCTACATAACTTTGGAATACCCTCCCCAACGATATTAAGAATATCACTAATAAAAAGTTTTCAAAGTTCTTCTCCGAGAACATTACCTGAAGGCAACTACTAATTGACATTATTTTTCCTTAATTCTTGCCTTTCTTTTCTTCTTTTTTTACTTCAAATATATATCTAAATATATATAAATTACGTGTCACGTTGTTTGTCCGCGATGGACTCCTAAACTACTCAACCGATTTTAATCAAATTTGCACACCGTGTGCAATTTAGTTCAACTTGAGAGATAGGATAGTTTTTTGCCCATGAGTGAACCATAATTTTTTTTTGCGAATTTAAGGATTTTTAATAGGACATGACAAAGGGTCGTCGAAAAGGGCAGATTCATTATATATTATTCAAACATTATATTATATAATGTTTGAATAATATGTATATATATATATATATATATCATTCATTTGCATATTTATTTAGGAAGTTTATAAGCATGTATATATATTATATATATGTATGTATGTATTATTGTACGTATATTTATACTATATGTGTGTATATTTAAATGTATTGTGTATGTATGTATTTTGCATATATGTATATTTTAATGTATATGCACTTATTTATGTATAATGCTCGCACCTGCCAACAATTGTCCTTGGCACCCATGGTTGACTGGCAGAGAATGCCACATGGCTTAAGCCCGCCCTACGTACCCTTTAGCTTAAGGTGTCACATGTAAGTTTTTAAATAAATAAATAAATGTTAATTAATACAACTCGAATATAACTCAATTTATTGCTTACTTTTCTATTAAGCGAGAATATTCACCGACGCACAGATCAATGGACGGCATCTCATATAATTTTTCAATTACATTTTTTGTTACGTAATCAAAAGTAAATCTTACTTACTTACTTACTTATCTTCACGCACAATCCCTGACGAGGTAGCCAGAGAGAACAGATCGCCAAGTGTCATGAAAGAGGTATGTAATACCTCTTTCGCTTCTAAAGAAGCGAAAAAGTAATCCATTAGAAAATAAACTAATCTTCTAATTCAATGTATGTAGTTACAGTAACGGTAATAATAGAAAGTATTTAATGTATAGGTAAATTATATAAGAACGATTTTATGTTGCGAAATTGAGGTATGGTATGCACTCTCTCGCCTTGTGTGGAGTGGAATAAAACTTGATATGGAATTGTTAACTTTAATTTCAATTTTGAATTAAAAGAATTTTACGGAAAACATCGCGTTTGATTCAAATTAACAACCTTTTAAATTTATTTTTTTCATTACTTCCATTAAATTAGTTATATCAATGTCGAGTATTCATGTAAGTATAAGAAATTACGGAATTTCCATAGATGTCTTACCACGAGCTCAGGGGTGAACGAAAACATCGCGAGAAAACCTGCATGTCTGATAAATTAAAGATATATGAAGTCCCCCAATACTACGCATTGTGCATTGGGGCAGCGCGATGTAGGGTTCTTGTCTTAAATACCCTTTCACAAATTAGAGGAGACCTGGCCCAGCGGTAAGATGCATATAGGCTGTAAGTAAAAAAAAATATAGAGCACTATGGTGAGTTACGAGAAAGGGAGAATCTTTTTACTGGTAACGAAGATTTAATCTCATTTCTCGAAGGTGACAAAATATCTTCTATTTTATTCGTAATCGGGTAAAAGGCAGTGCTCGTTTTCTCCGACATTATTTTATAGGACAATATTTTATAGATATTTGTAGTGAATTTAGGTAAAATTTGGTAAAATACGGTTTAAATAGCTATAGCTCTGGACGCCTTTCATAATAGTTTTTTTTTTTACCATAAGAGTCAAGGTAACGCAAGCGAGAATTATGAATTGTTTCTGGGATGCAGTAATTTATTTGCATGTAATATTGTATTGTTAACAGCGTAAGAATATATAAGAATCAATTTCTTTTTCTGCAACGAATGGCAATTCTATTCGGACTATTTTCTATAAAACAAGTTTTTAAGATTAGCTATTCGCTTTTTAATTTATTTTGTGCCTATCTGCATTTCATTTTTTGTCAAAATGTATTATTTTTCATTGTAAATGTATTATTAAGTCTATTTATAAGCTTACCTATATATAATGTTTTTTTTTGAGTTTCCAGTTTCAATTCGTTTCTTCTTTCTTTCAGTTAGTTTTAAGAATTTATAGTTAACTAGTTTTAAGAGTTTAGAGTGGGCAGCAACATTTATGTTGTTGTGTGATGATTTATTTATTTATTAGAAAACTACGGCATGATTACAATAATAATATACAACTTTTACGTGGTCTTACACAAAGTTTGCTTTCTTAAAAATCATAAGTTAAGAGTACGTGTTCGTAATAACTCATTTTACAAAATATACAAAGTTCTTAACCAATAAAAACTTTAATATGTTTAAGTTTACGACTACGAATATGAATCTTATAATTCACTAACGTGTGATTTGTCGTAAGAAATTCGGTGGAATGAATTTTTATGTTGTTCGAATCCTGGAAAAGACGGACGCGTGTGGCCTGGCATTCTACGCAAACGGTGGAGGTATAAAACACCGTGGCTTTTTGGGATGCGTCCCTTCCGCCAATCCAGATGTTAGGAACCTCTTTCCCATGGCGAAAGACCTCCAAATACTTACTACTTCTGGGCGCAAAAAATCCTTTTTTTTCTGCGCTCAGAAGCAAAGTACCAACACAAAATAAGATATGTCTAGTATAGCTACAGTAATCCCCTAAAGTGTAACGCACCGGCAACTTGATAAGGTGTCCTGTTCGGGTTTGCTTGAGAATAGGTTGTGGTGTCAAGTTGTTCAATGGTTCTGGTAAAATTGGTAAGCTGGTCCTTATAGTATGGTTCCATCAGGTTGGTACTTCCTCGAAACTTAATGCATATGCAGGTTTCAGTAGGTGGATGGATATGTTTGTTTGACGATCAGATAATTGTATTGTAAACACTTTACCTTTTCACTTTGAAGTGGTTTTCTTACTGCGTCGACTCGTATAAAAACGTGACTGTATGTTTGCTGGTCTTGATGCACAAAAACGTGTTTATTGTCTCGATGAATAGTAAGTGGGCGTGGTTTTTTCTCTTGAACGATGTTCCGCAGCTTTCAACGTAATTAGTGTCTATAATAGTGGTTGTAGATATACTTGTATGTAGAAAATCACTCGAGTCGAAGATTGTAACCGTAAGTAAGATCGGCTGCTCTGAGGGCGGTGCCCATGCGACGGACGGCACGCAGTCCTAAAATATTATTGGTTGTTCATCAACCCATGATCGTTAATGAGTTACTTTCGCGCGTAAAGCGGTTTTTAATGCACGGTGCCATCTTTCAATTATTCTGTAGCTTTGTAGGTCGATGTCTATGTGTACATGTTGTAATCGGTCTGTTATCGGGAATGCTTGAAGGTCGCTGTGTGTACGTTATATTTTGCTTTTCTGGCAACTGATACAACTTCTTGTCCACTGGGCGATATCTGTATTCATTGTAGGCCAAGAAATCGTTGTAAATAGCTTTCGTGTAGTTCGCGTCCGGGATGGCTTATACTTTTTTTTATAGGATAGGGTGACAAACGTGTACACTGTCCACGTGATGGTAAGTCAATGGTCGATTACGAATCAAAATGCAGATGCGTTTTCACCCGTAAGGACCAAGATAGAATGCCTCGTTTCCAGTAAGAAGGTGTCCGGTTCTCTACACTCACCATACGAAACACAGTAGCATTAAGCAAATATTTCACGCTGGTATTCTGTCAGAGCGTGGTCCTTCCCCTGTCGAGCCGACCTACTCGTGCTTCAACTATACTTCCAATATAACTGCAGCATGACTCTACTACGTATCGAACATTATTCTATATTTTACGAAGACATTCGTTAGGTTATATAGGCGTATATAGGATGTAGACGTTTCGCAATTCAGCTATATATCGGTGTTAGGAATATTCATTTTCTTGAAAGTCACATTATTTTTTGTAATAAGTTTTGAATAATGTTACCATTTTCTTGCGATTGGGCTATGTCCTTGTAGTCGATAGGAGAAGTGCAAGCTATTGTTTCAGTTCAGCTCAGTGTGTCAGCAGTGATGTAAAGTTTCCAGCTCACGAGACGTATGTCTGTAGTAAATTCGTTTATGAATAGAAGTTAGCGGGCGCGTCGGGGCGTCTCTGTAGATGTTTGCATTTTGTTCATTGCGAGTATAAGAGGTTTATGATCCCTGAAATGCCAGCGGCTAAAATAAAAAAATAAAAACTTGATATACGGCCTACTGGCTTACATTTGCAACTATCAAAACAAACTAAGGACAATGCATAGAGAATAACTGATTTACTACGTTATAGAGTCCCTGTATAGGATTCCGATCTTGGGATTGATGGTGTAGTGGTCGTAATTATGACTGCTGATTGTGTGGTTCGAATTTTGGGCGAGGCCGTAAGTCTGATAAAGGAATTTTAGTTTGAGAAATTTATTATTTATCAAGTCTTTGATAAGAAGCAGTAGTTAGGGAGGCCTTTGTAAAGCAAATAACTTTTAATAGGCTGCAAATAGGAACGAAATATTTTTTTATAAATTATTTTTTACTATTCACGACAACTACAGTCTTAGTAAAATTTAGGTTACTGACATAAGATAGTGAGATGATACCAAGAAATATCAGTTTTACTGAATTCGGAACACTAATAACGAACATAACTTTTACCGGTTGTACGATTTTTAAAAGTTTCAATTTAGTTTTAAATTTGAACTAAGCTTTTATGAAAGACATCGAGTTATATGATTCCGTATGAAAGTCGTGATAAATTTGAATTAAAGTTGATGACTTATATTTATTGATCGACAAAAATAATTTTAGGTGACAGACGTTGCTGTTTTTTATGGGCGACTGCAGTCACAAGGGTAAGTTTATCAGGTAAGCGACATGCTAATTTACCACTTCTTTTTTTTTAAAGAAACAAAAAATTTCGTTTAATTCTTACTATAGTAAAGAATAAGCTATAGATTTGAAGCCGGAGTTCGGCCTCAGTCAGGAGTAGGTCAAATAGGATGCTGCTGCCCATCTCCAGGTTTGTATCTCCCGGTTGCCTCGTACGTGACGATGAAGGGAACAGAATAATCTTACACGGCCATAACAAGGTCGAAATAAATAAGTATCGGAAATCGAAGAATCGAAATAAGTAAATAACTAACTATCGGTATCTAATATTTTCCTGATCACATCTCAAAATAATGAAACCTGCGGTTGCCGCGCCTTTTAAGTGTTGCAACTATGATCAATATTTACTCTTTGATTAGGCACTCTATGGGTTATTTAGATAGCCTACAATGATGATGAATCTGAAGGTCACGGTATTTATTTAACGTTAAATTGACTGTGTGCTCGTTTCTCACTTTTAGAAGGGTACAACTTCCCTTTAATATTAATAGAGATTGTATATAAAATATACCCTATACATTTCTATCTCTCTCTTCTCGCCGAGTCTAGAGGATTGTGCTAAACATCAATCAACTCCTGAGAGTGCTCCAGAATGTCTTGTGGTTTTCGTAGCTAGAAGTTGATTTATTATAAATTTCACGAGGTTTCTTATTAATACTATAACTAACTTTTACTAATACTAGCTTCTGCCCACGGCTCCGAAATAAACATTTATGTAATGGCACGATAAATTTTATTTACTCGTGTTTAAATATGGCTTAATTACATGGGTTATGCAAAGTAAACACAAGTAAATATAATTTAGTACTGTTTTGTTTTTGTAGAATTATATACTATATGAGTAATTTGAATACATCTAAGTTTAATCAACCACCAACGACAGCATCTACTTGTAGCTTCAAACCTAGCTGTTCCCCGCGGTTTCACCCACATACATTACGCGTCTCAGTCGCGCGACATGAGACCTCGCATATAGAGGCGTTCACTGCTTTTTTTCTCTCGGGTCTCATCAGGTGGCTAGGTGTTAAAATATTTTGATTTTCATCATCTCATAAGCTATGCATTTAAATAATATATTTCATAATCATTCGTTCGTAAGGATTAATATGCCATGCAATAATAACGCCCATAAATCTCTTTTTAATTTTCAATACTTTCTGTCACAAAATACCTTATTATTGCTTATGTATAAGAAGTAAGCACATACTATAGCGGTTTTCTTTATATATAGAAAAAAGATCGATATTTTCGTAAAACATTGTATTTATGTATCACTGACCACTACGCCATCTTGCTTAACAAAATCAACATTTAAGACCAGCTGAGAGGTGTCGCCTAGTTCTAGATCGCCTACACTATTCCCCATAAATCTGGCTATCATATATAAATATTATTATTATTTAAAATTGGACTGATAGTTCCAGAGATTAGCGAGTTTTAATAAACAAAAATATCTTATTATATTATAACATTGTTATAATATGAAGTATAGATAGATAGAAAAAGATACGAGATCATGACGTAATACCCTTTACAATTATGGAATTATCTTGCATGGATTAACCATAAAGCTTTGACTGAAAATTTAGAATAGTTAAAATTTCAGATACGTATTAATTAAGTGACTCGCAAGACATTAAACTTAAGATGAGCATCCAAACAGTCTTTCTAAACTTAGAAGCCACTTAATACGACTTGTACTGGAGTCTAATAGAACCTGAAACTTTGTTTAGTAGAAACTGCTTCTGGAGTAGTGACGCTCAGTAAGTTAGTGAAGATGTAATATCGTCTTACACCGTTGCAATATGTTATAATATTTCATAGACTGCCTAAAAGACGTCAATATTCCAAAAGAAGTTTTTGGTGGGTTGGATTATTTTTGTTTATAGGCTTAAAACAAAACAGTAGTTTAATAAAACTAAATAACCGTTTCTTTTCCGTCAGTCAGATATCTAGATTCAGCCCGAAATATTTATTCAAAAAATGATGAGACATAGGGCGGCCAATTATTTAAATTTAAACGTTTGTTTGTACATTTTACTACATGTTGCTCCGTGTTAATTTCTTTGAAGAATTGCTAGTCAATACACGTAAAACTAAAAATATCGATGGAAGAAAATATTCTATATAATATAATTTTTTACAACCGGCAGTATACTTCTTAATCGACAATCTCACCAGTTCGGTCTCGCATGACGTCCCGTAATAATGACCTCCATACCGGTTTCGGTCACGGTCGCTGGTCTATTTTTATAGAATAAGGGTGACAAGCGACCACACAATTCACCTGATGGTAATATGCTCTAATGTCTACATTTATTCTCGATTACGAATCAAAATGCAGATGCGTTGTCACCTTTGAGAACAGACATGGGATTCCTCGTTTTCAGTACAAAGGATCTCTCTACTCACCATACAAATCACAGCAGCCTTGAAGTGTTTAAGCTGCTATTTTATGCTGGTATTCTGTGAGAGCGTGGTCCTATCCCGGTCCAACCCATTCATGCTACAATTAATATTGCTGCAGCGTGGCGCTACTACATATAACAGAAGTCTCAACGGAGACTAGCATCTGCGCATGCCAAGATAGTAGTACCCGAGCCAGGTGCACTCTCTTTTCCATCACTCTCCGTGTGGCATCCCGTAAATGTAGTAAAATTTGACTAAAATACATGCTAAAAAGATCTTTGAGTACCTGTAGATGGCGTTGAAATTATCTCGTTTACGTCAAACGTTGATACGCATAGCGGCGACGAGAAGCAGTGCCAAAGGAACCAGGCGCCTTATACTATAACCGTCAATCCTACGATGGGCGATCCTACGATTTGGAGGATATTTAGGACTTGTCGGTTCAATAATAATTTACGCTTAATTGTTAATTAAAACTGTTTGGGTTTTTAAGCTTAATTGGGATGAGACTTCACCCGCTAATATTGTCAATACATTGCAATATATTTCAAAATTGCCTTTAATCTCGCATCGCTACTCGCCTTCGCTGATGCTAGTGAAAAAGTTTGCGGGTGTGTTATCTACTCGCACGCTGTAAACGGAAATAATCCTCCCATTATATCGCACATCTGTTCTAAATCTCGGGTATGCCCATTAAAAAATATAAATTTAGCCAGGCTTCGGTAACGTGCCTCCGTTTTGCTCGTTAAGTTAGTACGCACCGTTTACGATTCGTTGTCATTGAGACATCCGATTGATAATATTTATGCGTTTTCAGATTCGTAAGTCGCACTGTGTTGAGCGTGTTCTTCACCGCATAAGTTCAATACCTTTGTTGCTAACCATATTTCGCAGATACAGTCCCATTTATTACCGGATAATTTTTACCACATCGAAGTTTCGGAAAATCCTGCAGATTATATTTAGCGTGTACTGTTACCCTCGTGTTTTAAATTGTGACCTTTGGTTACATGAACCTCCGTGGGATTCCTTCCCGTGTAAAGAATTGCCGTGTAAAGAATAAAGTAAGAGACGATATGAAGCTACAGAACTGGTCCACGTTTACTTTATAATCTCTGAAATCCTCATACCAACTGCATATTTTATACTTTTGTATATTTTTGTGTTTTGTAGTTTTGAGCGAAAGTATTTTTGGTTACACTTATTTAGCAATCGCTTGTAAACTTAATATTAGTAACTTTAAGTATTTTTATGTTCAAAATATCTGAAGATTGGAAATAGTATGTGTTCCGCAAGCTTGCGAGATTTCGTTGAGAGGCACGCGGGGTTTCTTAAAAATTGTGCTTTATTTTTTTACTAAACCTTAGGGAACTAAAAGAAAATAAATGAATAAGAAAACACACACTTCGATACCGCATTTATTTTTTTGGCAAACCGTTTTTTTCTCTTTGTAAATTTAATTTATTTCCTATTATTGTAAATCACACTCACACTCACACACACTCATTGTAAATCAAACTCATGTACGGAAGTGAAAGTTGGGTATGGCAGAAGAAACATGAAAGTAGAATAAATGCAGTTGAGATGAGAGCATTAAGAAGTATGATAGGAGTTAAACTGAGTGACAGGATAAGAAATAGTGAGATAAGGAAACGTTGTGGTCTGAAAGAAGATGTAGTGACAAAAATTGAGAAAGGTATGCTGAGATGGTTTGGCCACATCGAGAGGCGAGTGTAAATGGAAGTGCTGGAAGGGGTAGACCTAGGCGGACTTTTCTAGACCAAGTTAGGGACGTCTTGAAAAAAGGCCAGGTTAAGAGTACCCTAAACCGTAGAGCATGTATGAAGGGAATAATGAAAGTGGACGAAGCAAAACAAGTATGTAAGGATCGTAGCAAGTGGAAAGAAGTGGTCTCTGCCTACCCCTACGGGAAAGAGGCGTGATTATATGTATGTATGTATGTATGTAAATCACTGAAATACACTCGAACGTAAGCGCACGCGTCATCAAGCAAAGCAGGTTTCCTTCTGACGGCCAAATCTGTACTAGCTTGGTGTGTGGTCGGGGGGAGGAGAAGTACCAGGGCTCACGATGTGTTGGCTGGACGAGAGTACATTTTAGGCATTTATTGTTTATTTTGAACCAAAATTTAATTCGGCAAATTTAAAAATATTTTGCATAGTTACCTTAGACTTACACTATTATTGAAAATCTGGTAATCTCACATGAATAATTAAAAGATTACCAGTGTTTTTATGAAAATACAGAGGTAACTATGGATTTTTTTCTATCTAAAAATTTCAATTAATCGTATTTCTGAAAATCATTTTTCATCGTGTAAATCCTTAACATTCTTGAATATGAATCACGAAACGAATGATTAAACGCTGTAGATACAATCGAGTTTCCTAAATTTACTAAAAAGTTATTTAACTGATGTTAGCTGTTAACAGTCGTTTTAAAATACAATGCAATAAGTATTTCTCGTTTTATGCCGCGACTCTAATATCTGCCAACAACGTTCATAATTGTCGTAGGATAGAAGTACATGTCGCCAGAGTTGCTCAGCCTCCCCCGTTAAATATTTTTACAAATATAGCTTTTGTACATTTTCCATATTATGATTGTTCCAATATTTGTTTGTTTGTATTTTATCCGCTGCCACACCATTCATCAGATTGCGGTAAAACTTTGTGAACTTATTGCTTGCACTTGCGCGAAGGTAATAGTCATAGTCCGAATCTGTAGGTGGCGCTGTTTTAGAATTCGGCTATCACCAATTCACCCATGCAAAGACAGGGAATGATCACTAGTATGAAATAAAAAAATAAGAATATCTTGTAACTTTTACATATTTTATATTTCAGTTAACTTATTAATAACAAGAAGATATATTACCGATATTGATGAGATCTTAATTTCATATAAATCTAGTTCGACGTCGATATCATTATTCTTTGTTTTGAAATCTTCATCATATGAGTAACAATCCTTCACACTCCCACTGCTGAACATACACATCGCCCAAGAAATTCTAAAAACGTAGTCTTGGGCTTTTCCAGACATCCGTCAACTTTCTGACTTCATACTCGAAATATTTGAGGCGAAATTAACAAACAGTCCTTTAAAAACCATTTCATTCAACTATAGGACTCCAGAGGGAATTTAGAAAGGCTGTAAAGAATATTAAATGTTTTCTTCTTAGTTTATTTTTTCTTGTTTTCTGTTACCGCATTAGAAATGTAATCACTGTCCCAAGGTTGATAGGCTAAGAATGCTTTTATCATAAATTTAGACTTTTGATCTTACTCATTACAAGTTTAGTATTTTTTTTTAATATTGGCATTGGCAATTGAATGCTGTAGCCCATAAACATCTACATTTGTCCTTAATTAAGAATCAGAATGGAAATGCATGAAAACGAGTTAATCCATTTTAGTTTTCAGGGTTGACACCCTGAAAATTAAGATGTATTAACTCGTTTTCATTAAAAACGGTCTCCGGTTCTTAACACTCACCATACAAACACAGCAACATACAGCTGCTATTTAATGCCGGTAATCTGTGAGAGTGTGTGAGTAAAATTCTACACATTTTTTAAGAGAAGGCCACAACACTATTCAATTTACGGAACTGCAATTGACTAACTCAATGTTATTGCAGTTAAAGTTAATTGATAACTTTTAATGGAAAACGCATATCGTGTTCTCGGCAGTAAACTAGAGCGGTTTAAAAGTTGTTTAAACGTTTTGATTTCAGCATTTTTATGTAAAATTGAAGAGAGAGATAATCTGACAGTCCACCAGTGCCACAGATGGTAAATGGAAACTGCAGTCCCACATGCAACCAACTTCAAACAAAGAAGGCTACTCTGTGTTGTCACCTCTGAGGACTAAGATTGAATTATTTTCGGCTTTTAATTATACTGGAGCTCTAACCCTTCAAACCGAAACGGAACAGTATACACTACATACGTACTGCTGTTTAGCGGCGAGATAAGTGAACGCCGCTGTCACCAAGTAATAAATTTTCAAGCTCATGCAATGAGTTTAATATAATATTATGCTAGCGATCCATCAGTGGTTAGGTCATGTGGGAAAAATTAATGAGAAAAGAGCCACGAAGCAAATTTATGCTGCAGAAGTGAACGGCAGAGTCGATAAGGGATGCCCTAGACGAAAGTTTATACTGGTGATATTGATATTGAAGTTGGGCCAAATTCGTAGTACATCTTCGAAAATCATGTATGCTTAGGTATATGGATGTAATGAGAGGTGTGTCAGGATCGTACCGAATGGTACGTAATCTCTGCCTACCTCTCTTTGTGACAGGCGTGATGAATGTTTATGTTTTTACAACTACCCTAGAAGGAGAAAAGTCACCATGTTGTGTGCACTTCGCCTTGTAGTGGTGGCGTAATAAGATCTACTACTCCATATTTATATTGTGACTGATGGACTGACTTAGCGATAAGACCGCACATTGTGGCACGTTAACATACATAGTCGTAAACGAATTACTAATTCTGTGGAGTCTAGTAACTGGTATTAGAAGCTTATGTTAGTTCCTGTTGTTTAAAGTATAAATATTTCTATTATTATCAAAGCCATTTATGTTTTTATGTACACACATTACATTTTCATAAATATATTGCGATGCCAAAGTAAATGTGTTTATTTCTTATTTTTTTTATGGAACTGTTTTCAATTTAAATTAAAAATCGCTCGTACGACTCTCTTTCGCAAAACAAATATGGTTGCAGTATCAGTCAAATTACCCCATAATGAAATTTCATAAGACAAAGCTAAAATAAACTAATCTAGCAGTCTCAACATTGTTGAGAATTCTAAACTTTCTCGTTCGTCTTACGTTATCAAAATTAATTGACTATCAATTGAGTTTTAAAATTAAAGAGGTATCATCAGTAAATAATACTTTATCGTGATTAGACCGTACAAGATAAGGTAAGACACAATCGAGCCCTGAGGAACGCCCATTGATACTACCAATCCGGAGGAACCTTTACCATTTATAACGACTTTTGAGTTCAGTTATTTAAATAGGAAATATTAAGTCTAACCGAAATATTTTTGACACCGTAATGTTGTTGTTTCCTCATTAATATCTCGTATTGAACACAATCTAATGACCTGAAAAGATTACAAAAACACCTAAGGTATCTTGTGAATTCTCTCAGGTATCGAAAATATATTTCATAAACTAAAAACCTGTGTCAGTCGACGAGCAGCCCCTTGAAAAACCAAATTGATGGACATTAAAGAAATTAATATATTGACTTTGACATGACAAATGACAAAAACAAAAATAGGTTTATTTAAAACAGTGATCCGCATTCTAAAAATACTAGGAACAAGCACAAGTTAGTTATAGCAGTTACTCGACTCAAGAGTCAGTTATTCCTTCATGGAACGATATACGTTTTTAAATTATACATTGTAAAAAGTTCACAGAAAATATGCAGGCAGCTTTGATATACAAGATATCAAAAGTTTTAAAATATTTATTAAGCAAAATTTTTTAGTAAAGAATATTATGCTACTGAGGGTTACATCGTCGTAGGTGGCAACCGAACCTCCACCGGAGATTCTTAGCACCCCCCAGGTATACCTCAATCTCTGACAACTAAAGTGTACAACCAGTGGGTGTTGCCAGTGATGACTTACGGATCTGAGACGTCGTCCCTCACTACTGGTCGTATGAGGATGCTCAAGGTCGCTCAGCGAGCTATGGAGAGGGCTATGCTCGGAGTTTCTCTGCGTAATAGACTCAGAAATGAGGATATCCGCAGTAAAACTAGAGTGACCGACATAGCCCAACGGATTAGTAAGCTGAAGTGGCAATGTGCCGGCCATATAGCTCGAAGAACCGATAACCGATGGGGAAGAAAGGTTCTCAAGTGGCAACCTCGTACCGGTAGGCGTAGTGAAGGGAGACCCCCCACTAGATGGAGTGACGACCTGGTAAGACATGCAGGAAGTCGATGGATGCAGGTGGCTTAGGACCGTACTTTGTGGCGTTACTTGGAGGAGGCCAATGTTCAGCAGTGGACTTGTGAAGTGCTGTAAGTATGATGATGATGATGAGGGTTACATAATTGGAGGATTACAGAATTACATGAGGTTATCGCTACCATGCTATTTCTAAATATTTTCGTAACAATTGTATAAATATTTTATTGTAAGTTATGCTTTTAAAAGTTCCGCTGGGTTTCTTGCTGGTTCTTCCCAGGACAAAGGTAATTTTCTAAACCAGTGATAACCTACTTATATGAATTTATTGGTAAAACAGGAGTCCTAAGACTGTAACTGTCTATAAAAAGATTGAGCGACCACAGGAAATATAGAAAGAACAATATAATTATTGTCACTTGCAGGCATAGACGAATTGTTGGTGCCCCTTCGCTATACTTACGTAGCGAAGATTTGTGTAAAGCGGCTGGTAGTAACAGGATGGGTTATTCCGAAGTTCGAGCGATCCTCCTATCCTCGCATCCTGGTGATAATGATGATAAGTACATAAAGAAATAGTAAAGTCGTCTTCAAACGTGGAGATTAATAGCCAGGACTTCCGAGAAAAGGATAAATCGATTTTTAAAAGTGTGCAAAGCAAGTGAGCTTAAGTATTCCATATTAGTCCTGACAGGTGTGAAAACTCATATGCATTTTAATTCTTAATTGATGGTAAATGAATGTGCTTATCTCCCATATCGTCCACTTACCGTTAAAAATTTGTCTAAGTTACATCCTATATTCGTCCCACTGCTGGACATATATCTCCTGTCATTTCTGAGTGGGTTTTAAGGCAAGGAAATGTCTGTCACGTTGCCCCAATTAGTTAGTGAACTTCACATGTCTTTGAAATACTTTTTTTTCAGATTTCTAGACATGCAGGTTTCCTCACGATGTTTTCTTTCACAGCTGAGTACGTGGTAAATCAGCACTTAAAATTGTAATTAGCAATTTTGTTGGTGCCAACTGGGATCGAATACGAGTTGCTCACTTACTGTGAAATTAACAACGTGCGCTGAACCTTTGAGCTACCACGGCTCTTACCGTTATGTGGTTACAAAAAATATAATTCCATATGTTACAATATATTATAATTCCATATATACTATTAGACAGTTCCTGCGAACTTAGCACGCAACCATTGTTTTCGACAACTATAAACTGATTTTGTTTAATATGACTAAGAAAGCGTTGTCATACTTGATTTGCTCACTTTGCCAACGTGATTTGAAGTTTATTTCAGGTAAAGTATATAACCTCATTTCATATTTGCCTATCAACAGTTATTTTGTTTAATGAAAGTACATTAGCGCGATAAGTAAGAAAGTACATACCGTATCAGTTACCCGCGTAAAATTGTTTGATTTCAAGTATAGATTCGTAAACACTGTTTATTATATCGGAATTGCATGCAAAAACAATTACTGAACGAGCTTGTTTTTATGAACAAAGAAAGCATTTAAAATTCAGAGAAAATGATGTAAGAGCCGTGGATTTAGGTTACGTTCAACTTGCTTATTCCTTGGAAAGTAATTTCGTCGTTCATTATTATGGTCTCTATTTTAATACCTCTTAGCATAATTCAATTTAAAAATGTAATATATTCAGAAGTACCTAGACCGACAGATAAATAACTATAAACAAAATTGTCGAATTCTCGCTTGAATAATTGTGACGACCGAGCACAGAGTCCACCTGATGCTAATTGGATGCCGTAGTTCAGACTTCCACAACTATCCTAGAATCAAAATGCGGATGCTTTGTCACCCCTGAGAACTAAGAAAAACATTATAAACAATGTATGTTAATTTTATTTCATGCAATGTATTTGTTACAAATATTTTAAATGAACTTAAACTTTCAGCTTTTACAATGCTTAATCTCATTTGTGTTCCCTACACGTATTAATGTAGTATTTTTTTATAGGATAGAGTGACAAACAGGCACACAGTCCACCTGATGGTAAGTGGTCGTTATGGCTCATAGAAATCTACATCTACCCTCGACTACAAATCAAAATGCAGATGCGTTGTCACCCGTGGGGACTAAGATGGAATGCCTCGTTTCCAGTAAAAAGGGTCTCCGGTTCTCTACGCTCACCATAAGGAACACAACAGCATTAAGCTACTATTTTGCGGTGGCATTCTGCGAGTATAAATTATTATTAGGTCTTTACCTATGAAATTTATATTTTTTATGAAATAAGTTTCTATATTTTTATGACTATTAGTCAAAGTAATTACCCATGCCATCGATGCGTCTTTGCCCACAGAGTGGCAGTTTATTGATGCCCTGCTTTTTAAGAAATTAGCTGAACGGGTATTACTTTGGGTATTGAATTTTTGGCGCCCAAAAGTTATCCAAATTCTGGAAAAAGTAGAGATACCAAGTCGGTTAATTTATTCAGTACCTACTTAAGGCTCCTTATATCTTCTTAGTCAACCTAACAACATCTTATTGTGACCATATTAATATTTTACGTTTTAAATAAATAGATAGACTTGGGTCATCGCATGAAAACACAATGTACCTATCTCACAAGTAATACATATTGTATTAAATTCGATTGCTTAGTGCTAGTAGCTAGCTAGTAGTAGTAGACAGTCCTAGTTTTTTTTTACTTCCGGTACCTTCTACTTCTTGATTAACAAAGATTGACAAATTACCTATTTACACCTTTTATTCCATTATATTATACATAATATACAGGTACACTGATTCATTCACTGCAAATGTAACTTTGTAATCCTATATACTTATATGGGATTACAAAGTTATTTATGCAGTTATTGAATCTATAAAACTGGACTGAAATTGAAAAATATTTTGGTTTTTTCTTGATTTATACACTAAACAATAATTGTGTTCTTAGTTTAAACCTTCTATGTCTGCTAGAAGTGCCTTAGAGTTTTGATGATCTGTCAGTCAGTGCGTGACAAAATTAAGAAACTTTGACTTATTATAATTCCTAAGCTACAGGTTCAAATTGAATGAAATTTGAAATATGCTGTGGCTATACAATGCCTGCTTGGTTCTTGAAAATTCAGGTTTCTAGTCCTATCCACAACGAAGTTATAGGGGGTCAAAATGGCCTGAATTCCTTCGAGAAAAGTATGGTACGGCAATGCCGCTTTTTTGCTCGACTTGGAAATTTGAAATTAGAATACTAACGTAATTCTGAAATTTATCCTAAGTTTTTTAGGTAATTGGATTTTAGTAATATTCTATCGATACTCGGACACTTTTCGCTCAGAGATTTTTATGGGACTTATTAGGATTTTAGGTGAGACATAGTTTTAAATAATACTATTTTTAACCGATACTTCGTCCGCGTAGGACAAAAAAGAATTGCACATCTTCCCAACAAGACGCTACTCTTGACACAAGAAAAAACTCTGATTCTTGTCTTGATTAGCCCGTTCAACAATAAATTGTGGCCAGTGCTAGAGGCCATTTCCTGCTGGAAACGTCACTTTGACTTCAAATCTCTTAAGAAGTTTTTAAAACTAGAAGTAGCCAAATTTCCTACGTGTAAAAAGCAGAAATCCTTGTATTTACGGGCACACAAATTAAAAGCCTGTATCAAAGTCAGAGAACTACCTTTGAACCTTTACCTTTTTTTCTTAATTAATCGCTTAGACTTCTATTAATATGTACATTCTTTTATTTTACAGTTTATTTATAAATTATTTATAAAAGTTATATACATCTTAATGTAGTCTTAATTAATTAAATGAAAGTAAATATAGCAGAACAGTGGACTGCATTTCATTTAAACCTTAATAAAACCATCTTCATTAGAAGAGCAACTAAACCTAAAATGCCTCTATTTGTTTCTACAAGACGGGGTGTTTCATATAGTAAAAGTTGAAATTGTTGTTTATTCATTCCGAGCCAATAATGAAACAAATGCTCATAAATTCTTTCAACACTTTCCATATTCGAGAAATCAAGAAATATGTTTGCAAGCATTTATAAAAGAAAGAGCTAAAAAAGATGTATGTGTGATTGTGGTATTTTGCCAAGTAGTTCAATTTTCCAGATGACGTCACGTAATGTTTGCATAATAGTTTTATTCCGACATTGTACGTGAGCCGCTAAAGAGCCGACACAGGGGAGTTTGTTCGATTACTAAGCGAATCGAATTAATCAATTCGATTTCTAGTAATTGAGTTTGTGATCTCAATCTCTCATCGAACAAGTGAAGTGCTTTTTTTTTGTAGAAGAGTGAAAAATGAATACACCGTCCACCCGATGGTGAGTAAACGCTGTGGCCCTAAATATCTACGTCTTTCCTTGATTAAGGATCAAATTGCACCCCTGAGGACTAAGACTTTTATTACGTGGTAGAGCCATGCTGCAGTTATATTAGTAGTATAGTTGTAGCACGAATGGGTCGGCTCGACCGGGGAAGTACCACGCTCTCACAGAATACCAGCGTGAAATAGTAGCTTAATGCTGCTGTATTTCGTATGGTGAGTGTAGAGAACCGGAGACCCTTTTTACTGGAAATGAGGCATTCCATCTCAGTCCTCACGGGTGACAACGCATCTGCATTTTGATTTGTAATGGAAGATAGATGTAGATGTCTATGGGCCGCAGCAACCACTTACCATCAGGTGGACTGTGTGCTCGTTTGTCACCCTATTCTATAAAAAAAAAAAAAAAAAAAAGACGGTATTCCACGTTTCCAGTAAAAAGAGTCTCCAGTTCACTGAACTGCTACTTTACGCTATAATTCTGTGAGAGCGCGGTCCTTCGCGGTCGAGCCGACCCACTCGTGCTGCAACCAAAATGTAGCTGCAGCGTGGCTCTACCACGTAAAAATAACATTCAATTAACCTGTAATTTACGTATTGAAGATATAATTTGTATCAATTTGTTCTTTAACACTTATACTAAACACACATTGTTGTAAAATGGTGTTGCAGCAAAAAAGTAAAAATAGGTTTGCACCAAAACTTTAAGGAACAGAATTACGGTTTTAAAAATGTTTAAAACCATTTCATTTATTAATTTTTGATTTTTTTGAATAAAATATAGCTTAGATTACTCCTCACATTGTTTTATGTTCGTAAAGTTTCATCAATATCGGTTCACAAGTGCTATATAAAGGTCTTTACCATAGATTACTTTTGGGGGGGGGGGGGGTATTTCTATCGTTGCCATGCTTAGCAGGTGGATTAATAACGTCCGTTATTTACATAATTTTGAGTTGTTATCAGGAAGTTGCTGCTGCCCAGTTTTCCCTTCTCACTTTTCCTCTGTCGCCTCTCACGGCACCCATGAGACGAGACTGTACTTCTCGCACCACCACTACACTTTAAGTGCAAATAACCTTGTGACTTCTTTCTCTCTCTCTCTATCACTTTCTTTAGAAAAGGATAAAATATGTTGCATGGACAAACGGAGTATATATGTATATAAGTTATTGATTTTTTTTGTTGTTCGTACAATAAGACTGACAAAGGAGCACACAGTCCACCCGATGGTAAGTGAATGCTGTGGTCAAAGTCTACATTTTTTACATTTATCTTCTGTTAAGAATTAAAATTCCATGTGCATTTTGTTTAATTTTAACGTTGTTACCCCTGGCGACAGATGAAATGCTTCGTTTCTAATAAAAAGGGTCTCCGGTTATCACACTCACCATACGAAACACAGCTGTATTAAGCTAATACTTTACACTGGTATTCTGTGAGAGTGTGGTCCTACCCTGTCAAGTCAACCCATGCGTGCTACAATCATAATATTATATACTACATGGAAAGACTAATAGTTTTAGAAATTATATGTAATAGAAAAAAGTACGAACTATATTGATTATTTGGATAATATTTCTGTCGTTAAAAACGATATAAGGCAGCTTATGAAACTCATGCTACTTATAGATACCGGTATCATAAACTAAAACATACAATACATTTTCAACAACAACTGAAATGCGCTGTAGTTAAGATTTCCAAGCGAAATAAATCACATCGTATAATAAATTTCACGATCGTTTTGACAGTAAGCTTTGCGAAGATATCAAAAATAAAGAAAGAAAGTAGAAAGATAACTCGGTTATTAGAGCACTTTATTACTTTATTACTCAATTTATTGTGTGATTATATTATATTAACCTGGCTATGTCCGCGACTTCTTGAATTAGTACTTTTGTTGTGATAAGTGATTAGCGATAAGTTATTTGTACTTTTAACTGTTGCGAGGGCTTAAAAAGATACCAATCTAAATAAAAGCATTCAGTTACTCAATCAGAATCGCTTACCACTAGGTGGATTGTGTGCTCCTTTGTTTCCCAGTGGGAAGTTATTGTAATGTATCTGATTTTGAAAATTGGAAATTTTAACATATCTCCACGTTTCAAGGTCTTCAGAGTCGAATAGTATGGTTTTAATCCGTGTGTGCACATGTACGTATGTATGTGTGTATGTATGTATGCACGTATGTATGTTTGGATTCAATTTTCGTCTCGTGTGAAATGAAACTCTTTGTTGTCGAGATGACAACAAAGAGTTTCATTTCATTGTGCAAAATCGGTCAAGTCGTTTTTTGTGTCGAATGAAATATGGTATAAAATATTAAAACATATTGTCATGATTCAATCTATTTTTCAATAATAACTTGCTAAAATGAAATGTATTTCCGGTCAAATTGGTGGTAAATCTGCTTGTCTCTGATTGGTTGGTTTGAACCTGACAATTCCTACACGCATCGATCAGAAGCAAGCAAGAAAAGTGATAGGGGAAACGTTTTTTGCTTTGAGATTGAGCCAGCGGTCGGAGCGTCATTCCTGTTGGAGTAGCGGTGGCTTCTGGTCACGAGATAAATTATTTGCCAAAATAGTTTTATTTAAATTATTCATAATAATTCTGTATTATAATTTAAGTTGAAAGTACCAGCTACGTTATTATAATATTTATCTCAGAATGCGAATTGTGGACGACACGAATCCAATAAATCAGTTTTCCTATTACCCTTGAGTTTAATTCATAAAAACTCAAAAGTGAGATGTGTGCCTCTAGTAAGGGCCAAGTGTGTCCTTGTGGCCACGTGTGACCCTAGTGAAGGCCAAGTGCGTCCTTGTGGCCATGTGTGCCCCTAGTAGGGGCCAAGAGTGTCTTTGTGGCCATGTGCCCCTCTAGTAAGGGTCATATGAGTCCGTAAGTGATCATGTGCATCACTCACTAGGTAAAATTTCATAAATTTTCTTATTTTTTGCATACTTGGAATTTTTGGAAAGGCAGAGGTGTGAACGATACACTGACGCCTCGCTTGCAAAAAAAATTTCCTAACTCTAAATTTAATTGGATGCTTCTCCGTTTGATTTGAATGTATCTTAACCTCCTTAATGAGATACATTCCTTCATATTATGATACGACTCTTATCATTATTAATTTTAATGATACATTTCTTCACAAAAGGGTAATAAAAATAAAATATCAGAAAACTTAACTACAAATTAAACAGAAATATTAAGAGATTTAATGCCTCAAGACCAAGATTAGGTCATCCCACAGTCCTCAAAACAAAAGAATTCCAGGGAATCTGACTTGAGTGAATTAGCTTTATTGTTAAAAAAAATCTAATGCTTGATTTTGTTTTCGAGGATGAATCCGGATCGGCTAAGAAACCGCAACAGGAAGCGGAAAAGTAGTTTTATTCCATCGCCTGCACCACGAAAACGAAGAGGTCTTGACGTAACTGCAATGGCGTCTTGGGTTATTGAGGAGGTGGACATTGGAGCGGAGGTGCATCCAGAGAATCGTAAACCTGCACCTCTCAAGATACCCTCATTGGATGCAGATACAGCACTTTCCGCTGACGAGGTGGCCAAGCTGATTTCATTTTTAAATAAGAGCAAGAATTCTCAAGGACTGAATAGTAACCAGCTAAATAATATTGTTCCAAAGTTTGATCCATCCAGTAAAAATCAAAGTATAGATAGTTGGTTAAATAAAGTCAACAAATGTAGTAGTATTTATGACTGAGACGAGAAGCAAACCATTCATTTTGCTTTGCAGTAATTAACAGGACTTGCAAAAAAAAAATGGTTAGAGGCTTTGCCCACGGTAGTTTATAGTTGGAGTGATTGGCAGGCGAAGCTTCGTAAAGCATTTCCCAATAAGAAAAAATATGGTCGGCTTCTCGAAGAAATGCTTAATCGTACAACACGGGTTAATGAAAACTTACGCGAGTATTTCTATGACAAACTGACTTTAATAAATCGATGTGAAATTGTGGAAAGGAAAGCTGTAGATTGTGTAAGTTCACGGTGTTACTGATAAGTCAGTTGGGAATGGTGCTCAGGCATTAAGCTGTAAGGAACCAGAAGACTTGCTAAATTATTTCAGTTCGCAACGCGTCTCTGATTCTTTTCAATTTTCATAAAAGCGATTGGAAAGCACTTCCGGGAATAAGCTCGTTAACTCTGCTACATCTTCATCCCATAATATCACCTGTTTTAATTGTAAGGAAAAAGGACATTCATACATTTACTAATGTCGCAAACCTATTACCAACTGCCAGAGTGCCATAGAGTAGGTCATGATTTTGTAAGCTGCAAAACTTGATCCCTTATATTTACGCGAACACTACACATAATTAAAACTACTTTTACGGATTTTATCGCGTTTATTTTTACATTTTATTTTTAATTCCCGACGTTTCGGGCGCTTTCCAGCACCCATGTCCCCCGATGATCATGTGAGTCCCCCGTAACCATGGGTGCTGGAAAGCGCCCGAAACGTCGGGAATTAAAAATAAACGCGATAAAATCCGTAAAAGTAGTTTTAATCAAAACTTGATCCATTAAGTATTCGCACAGATAGATCAAAAAAACCGAATCCTGAGAGAACATTCATTGTTATGCGTATGAAAGTACTGGTGATGCTTTATACACCGGCCGTGCTAGTATTTCTCGGGAAAACGTCGCCAATTACCTGAACAAACTTGAGTCTGAAGTCGAGTCTTGGCTAAAAAAAGTCTCGGATTTGGGGCGACTAATAATAATGGGGCTGGGGCTCCCCAATGTCAGCTTCTTCCACTTGACCGCATCCAGCGTAGAGCGGCTCATATCGTCGACGACCGAGTGCAGATCGGCTCGATTTACTGGCGCTGCGAAAGATGTTGCATCCCTTTGCAATTTATTTCGCGTTTACTACGGGGAGTGCTCTGAGGAACTGTTCGGATTAATCCCACCCGCCAAATTTCACAAATGCACATCGCGGCAAAACACCCGATACCATCCACAATGCACATGTCCACAACTGTACATTTCACTAGGAGTATTTTTCCACGTACGAACTCTCTGTGGAATCGCTTACCATCGGCCATTTTCCCGGACTGATACGACTTAGGGACCTTCAAAAAAAGAGTTTCCTCCTTTCTAAACGGCTAGCAATGCCCCTGAAATTTCCCCGGTGTTGCAGTTGTTAGTGGGCGGCGGTAGTCACTTATCATCAGGTGAGCCGTATGCTTGTTTGCCACACTTTTTGTTTAATTATATATTTAAACTTGGTAATATAGAGACTATTATATATTTTTTGGGACTTTGTTGTAATAGCGTTTACATTGCGTACACATAAGAATAAATTAGACTCTCTGGAGTCGAGAAACGGTTATCACTAGCTTGCCTTTGTTCCTAGTGTTTACAAAGTGTATGTGTTCGCGCCACTTTGCACTATCGCTTAACGCTTATAAGGGATTCGTTAATTATTATCCAATAAGATTACTGCAAAGCCCATTTCCGGTTTCCTATCTACCGCTTTATGCCCAGCATGTGCATTCGTGTGTTAACGGGCTCACACAAGTTGAGAAGACACGCAATCAACCGCATCGCTTATATCTCGCATCATCGCTCCCGCCCTTGTGTAATTTGGATATTGAATTATACAAGCATATAGTAAAAAGTATAGACATTTGCAATAACGCTATATTTCGTGATTATCTGTGAAGTTGATAAGTGTGAAGACAGCCGGCAGCCATCGAGACACGAGGCAGATCAGCGGAAGTCCAGGTGGGTGCACATGCATTCCTTCACGTCCTTCCTATATCCCGAATTTAGGGGATTTGCAGTATCACGAATAAATTAAATTCCATTTACCGCTCGCACCGCGCTCATATACAGTCCACTATTCTATTTAAATTAATAGCCGCACCGCATACCATCATTTAATACATTTGAACCAGCAGTTTGATGGATGAAGGCCAAACGCCAAATCCACCATATATTTTTTGGTCACTTCCGCCGGGATTAAATTAACCTTTAGGCCCGGAGAAGTAAATTAATTTTTTTATATATTACAAAAAATTATATACGTATATATTATTAAATCATAATAAATTGTAGTTCTAATTATACTAACTACAATATTTATTTGTCCCGCATCGCTTATTACACGTATTATAATACTTTTGTAACGCATACCACACCGCTTCATTATTCCATTAATGATATTTTTCTTGTTGATTAACCGCCATCTTTCTAGTAATGCGAGTTTGCTTCGTTCCCCAGTTAACTAATTCTACCGTCACTTATCGCAATAATTTTAGTCGAAAATGACGACGAGAAGCAAAGAATCTAAACTGGTGTCGGATGAAGAAGTTAGTTTAAAAATTATTATCGCTAAACGTAATTATATTTACGAACGATTACAAAAAATTTACGAGACCTCAAAGGGTGCATTTAATTCCTTGGACGAGCAGAATTTATTTCTTCGAAATAGAACAATTACGTAGTGAGTTTCAAGAAGTTCTAGATAACTATAATACTAAACATTTAAAATTAAACCCTAATGCAGACGTTGATTACGAGGCTTGGAACTCATTTGAAGATTTATGTAGTCGTATTAAGTGCCAAATTACGAAAATATCCACATCGCCTTCCACTGTTACGTTAGAAAATAGATTTCCTACTAAATTAAAAACTTCACTTCCGCCAATTGAATTAATGTCATTTAACGGAGACATACGCCAGTGGTCCATGTTTTATCAACAATTTAAGACATTAATTCACGACAATTTACAATTAACTGATGCCGAACGTGTTTATTATTTGGTTAACAAATTGAGTGACAGGGCGTTATCACCGCCGGGTTAGCCCCTACCGCAGAAAATTATTCCATTATTTGGAATGCGCTTATAAGAAGATATAATGACGAACGCACACTCGCATCTACGTATATTAACCAACTATTGAATTTAACACAGGTGAACGCAAACACAACAGGAGGTTATCATAAATTTATGGACAAATTTGATGCTTCAATTAATGCTCTAAAGCAATTAAAAATTGAGGACTTAGCTGATTTTTTGTTTTTAAATATTGCACTTAGAAAATTAGATCATGACACTGTTAAGTCATTTGAAATGTCTTGTCGCAAAATTAGCATACCAAACTACGTCTCTTTAGTACAATTTTTATACGAACAGAATAGGGCTATATGCCATACATTTAATAATTCGCATACTTTATCTACATCCAATAATAATTGAAACAAATCACTTTCAAATAAATTTAGTAAAACATTTATTAATACAGATCCTTCGCATTCATGTATCTTTTGTAAATCAAATGATCATGAACACTTGTATGTTTGTCCACGCTTTTTAAAATTAAATACACAACAACGTTACGATATTATTAAACAAAACAATTGTTGTATTAATTGTTTAAGTAATAAACACTCGACTTCTTTTTGTAAATCGAAGCGTAAGTGTATATACTGCGCGCGGCGCCACCATTCTTTAATTCATTCTGACCCGAATCAGAATGGCTCTAAGACTGCTTTTCGTAGTAGCAATACGTTACATTCAGAGGTTGTGCAGACGCGTAACGCTAATGCATGCAGCGCGCATTCGATTAATTACCGCGCAGTTAACGATAATAAGGTTAATTCTTCTCATTCATTCATTCTCTAAACCATTTCCCATTATCTGGGGTCGGCGCAGTAAACCTTCTTAGGTTAATTCTTCTGTCGCTCACAATTCGAATACGGTGGAAGATGAAAAAACACTTACCTCTTCATGTAATATTTCTCGCGATTATAGTACTCTCCCACGCTATACTACTTTATTGGGGACTGCAAAAATAAAGGTCGTAGATAAATACGACAATGAACATTTTATTCGGTGTTTAGTTGACCCCGGATCCCAAAGCGACCATATTACGAAGGATTGTTGTAAACGCTTATTTCTTTCCGTTTCGAATAAAAATCGTTTTACCGAAGTACATGGGATCGGTGGTGTGTCCCAAAAGATTTTCGGAGTCACTTCACTGCAGTTCACGTCTCGTTTTAATGATAACAAATTTTATCATATTGAACCATTGGTTGTTCCGATCATCACGGGTCAGTTGCCAGATTCGATAGTATATGTTTCAAAAATTCGCTATTTAGATAAAATACGCTTAGCGGATGATCAGTTTTATCAACCTGGGTCTATAGATATTTTATTGGCTGTTAATACCTACATAAAACTTTTGTCGCCTGAAAACTTAATTCATTCTTAATGGCCTAGTGCCATAGAAACATCACTCGGATATATTATTATGGGTGATGCTTAAGTCGCTATATCACATCATTCTCCGCGTTCATTTGTTTCCTGTTCTTACGATACAAATTTAAATCAAAATTGTCTTAATGATATAATGGAAAAATTTTGGAAAATTGAAGAACTTCCGCAAAAAATATATTTGAGCCGTGATGAGCAGGAATGTGAAGACTTTTATACTTCTACTACTTACCGGCAAAACGACGGACGGTATGTGGTCGGTAAAGGCCCGACATATTGGGTGTTAGAATTAGCGTCTGATCTAAGTTCGGCGGGTTTTTAGACGCTTTTAAGAGATTTATCTCTCGTAGAGGTCCGTGTCGATTTATATACAGCGATAACGGTACTAATTTTGTCGCCTCGCGTTCATATTTACATGTATTACATGGATTTTTAAAATCAGAAGAATATTATAAGGCATTCAGTCAGGTGCTCACTGATAATCGCATTGTTTGGAACTCAACCCTCCAAGCGCTCCACATTTCGGGGGTTTGTGGGAGTCTAATATTAAGGTTATAAAAACCCATTTGTTTCGCGTAATATGTAAGCAAATCCTCACGTATGAAGAAATGCTTACTACTCTTTGTCAGATCGAGTGTATCTTAAATTCTCGCCCGCTTTATGTATTAAGCAGTGATCCATCGGAACCTACCGCACTTACACCCGCACATTTTCTAAATTTAAAACCACTTGAATGCTTACCAGCTGCAGATTTAAGCAAGGAACGTATTAATCTGTTATCACGCTTTTCTTTAATAGATTCTTTAGTTCAGTCCTTTTGGCAACGCTTCAGATTCAAATACTTACATACATTACAGAGTAGAGTGAAGTGGAATAAGAACTCTACTGCCATTTCTGTAGGGACGATTGTTCTAATAGACGTGGATAATACTCCACCGCTTCAGTGGCCTCTAGGCGTTGTCACCGAATTGTTTCCCGGTAAGGATGGTGTGGTACGCGTTGCGCAAGTTAAACTTAAGAATTCCACTTTAAAACGCCCTCTTATCAAACTGTGTCCTTTACCAACACAGTGATTAATATAGTTAATTTTACATTATCGTTTATATATTTAGTTTAATTCGTAGGTCATAACGTCGCTTCATTTCGCTACTATATAAGTATTTATCTATATATATCTATATTTTTATACTTTACTTGCTAGTTGAGGATACCTCAAGGCCGGGGGGGTGTTCGCGCCACTTTGCACTATCGCTTAACGCTTATAAGGGATTCGTTAATTATTATCCAATAAGATTACTGCAAAACCCATTTCCGGTTTCCTATCTACCGCTTTATGCCCAGCATGTGCATTTGTGTGTTAACGGGCTCACACAAGTTGAGAAGACACGCAATCAACCGCATCGCTTATATCTCGCATCATCGCTCCCGCCCTTGTGTAATTTGGATATTGAATTATACAAGCATATAGTAAAAAGTATAGACATTTGCAATAACGCTATATTTCGTGATTATCTGTGAAGTTGATAAGTGTGAAGACAGCCGGCAGCCATTGAGACACGAGGCAGTTTAGCGGAAGTCCAGGTGGGTGCACATGCATTCCTTCACGTCCTTCCTATATCCCAAATTTAGGGGATTTGCAGTATCACGAATAAATTAAATTCCATTCACCGCTCGCACCGCGCTCATATACAGTCCACTATTCTATTTAAATTAATAGCCGCACCGCATAACATTATTTAATACATTTGAACCAGCAGTTTGGTGGTTGAAGGCCCAACGCCAAATCCACCAGTATGTATATCACTTTTTTTACTAAAACTACCTTTATGTTTGTGAACATACATTACAGTATCAGGGGTTTAGAAAAATACGCAAGGGGAGATGTGGCATTCCAGTTCGCTTTTCGTTTTAACGCTAACAATAAATACAATATTTCGTCGCTCGTATTTAATAGAATAGCAGACAACTTACCGTCTACCCCTGTCGACGTATCTGTTTTGGGATTCTTAAAAGGTTTGCCGTTGGTCACAGGTTGATTGTTTGATCGGTGTTTCTTTATTTTCGTAACTTTTACTACCCGGTATATTAAAGGATAATTCCCTTGTACCGCCCGCTATACCTACACCCTCTGTTACATCATAATGGGCACCGTGACCGCTCGTTCCGCTGGTCAAACGTAACGATGGTGTATTGTAATATCTTATCCGTACTCGCAGATCAAAATCCACTAGATAAACTAGTGGAAATATTTTATTAAATAGATGAATCACCTCTTGGAACTCCGCTCGCTCAGTTCTTGGCTGAGAGGTAGTGTGAAGGTTTTTTTCGCGAAACAACTGAGCGTGACAGGGAAACAGGCAGATACATAGTCTCGTTATTCTTTTGGGACGGTATGTTTTACTTAGTGATACTTATGGAACCACTCAGAAACGTTTTTTGATGTTGGAAAAGACTTTCGATGCCGCTCCTGAGTTTAAAGCCGCATGTGACTCAGTTATCTATGAATTCTGCAAGAAAGGCTACTTGTCAACCGCGCTACTTGTTTACAGTGACAATCGCTCTATTGTGTACGTCATAGCACACCACGTTTTGCGTGCAGATAAGACCACTATTAAACTTCGCATGGTCCTTGACGCGAGTCATAAATAGAGTTCAGGCCGTTCACTGAACAATCTCATCTATAGTGGACCTAATTTACAAGGTAATCTGTTTGCAATTATTTTAAATTTTCTTTTTTTTATTACTGTATCATTCCACTGATTGTAGATAGCTGTTCATGCAAATTATAATGAATAGGCGAGATCGCCGCTTTCAGCGCATGTTGTATCATTTTAGCCCGCAAAACGAACTTACCATATACGTAATGATTTCTTATATTTACGCGAACACTACACATTGATTAAAACTACTTTGCGTGAGCCACTGTGTCGTCCTCCCTGTGCAGAGGTGATAGTAATGGCTTACAGAAATTCCCTAGGAAATCCTTGGCGAGAGAACAAAATGCAAGCGTTTCTGAATGAAGGCAAACTACTTTCTCGCCAATGTTCATACTATATTAACATATATGATGAGTATACAATTATTATATAATGTAATACTTTCATTAAATTTTGGCTTGTATAAACAAAATTTTATGAGCCTAATAAAAATAGCTTATGCATCAACAAAAAGTACTTTACTAAGCCTTTGGTTTATAAAAGTTCGCATATAACGATAAACATTTGCCCTTTCTTGAGATTAATAAATTAAACACCCTTTCTTTAACAACATTCTGTTTTATGGCTTGAAAAAAAATTTGAGTGTGCTTATATTTACGCTTTTTTAAAACATACAATCAGGTTAACAAACTAGCACACGGTCCATTCAAAGGATGCTGTAGCCAATAAAAAATTATCCTGAATTAAAAATCATAATATTTATTATTTATTATTAATAATAATGCGCCGTCATAATGGTAAGTGGACGCTTTGGCCCATACTCACCTACATTTATTCTCAATTGAGAATCAAAATGCAGATGCGCTGTCATTCTTGAGGACTAAGACAGAATGCCTCGTTTCCTGTAAAACGGGTATCCGATTCTCTACACTCACCATACAAAACACATCAGCATTTTGCTGCTATTTACGTCGGTATTCTCTGAGAACGTAGTTCTACCCTGGTCAAGTCGACTCATTCGTGTTACCGCCATTACACAATGCAGCTGCATTGTGACTCTACTACTTATAAATTCATTTGAGTCCAATTTTATTCGATGCAAAAGGTATGAATATTTGGTAAAATTTTGGTAAATTACGATAGAGCATTTTTTTTAAAATACAGATTTGATAAAATGTTGGTTGAACCTTGTAAACTGCATGGGAATAGCGTGAGCTTAATTTCATTCACATGATTTTCATTTAAATTGGTTACACAAAGATCTTCTAATATTGCTACGCTATAGTGCTGGCGTCTATATACATCACATGGTACGAGTCTCTTGTGTAAAATCCTCAAGGAATGGAATCACGTTCATCGCATTTGCAATCTCTGCAGGAATCATACTGACGTTGTGCTCCTGAGAATAGATTTATGGAAACCAGATTACTGGAACAAGTGAACTTAAATGAAAATATTAAGATTTAATTAAAATTAAACTTACATTCGTTTGAGAAATACTGGTTAGTGAGTATATTGATTGCGTGAAAGTAGCTAGAGACTTAGTTAATACGCACATTTCTAATGAGGCGCATTAGAATTAAATTCCGGTTTTGGTTGTGATGTGTTTTATAAAATAACCTTTAGTAAAGGGTAAAAGATGACGTCAAATAATTAATAGGAAAAAAATTCACATTTAGAAGAAAGTTTTCATTTTAAGATATTTTTATACTCTCTTATGTGGACGAAGGTAAATCAAAATCTTAATATCGTCTAAATATGTACTAAAAAATAAATCCCTTTTATCTCAACATTAGGGTTGAATATTTTTTTCTAAATTTATGTATATGGGATACTCCTGGAGTATAACCTATAAATCGGTTTACATTTGACATAGATAGCGGATATCACTTACAAAAAACTTACAGTTGAATTGTAAACCTCCTCCTGTTTTTAACGTCTGCTAAAGATTTGAGCTTAATCTAAATCTGAATAATTTATTCATCTAACATTGTTCTGGTAATGTTTTTCCAGACCGAATTTTGTTCATGGCAGCCAGTCTCTAACGAGACTAACCATCTGCGCAGGACAGGATAATAGAGCCCAAGTGAATGCGCGAGCGCAGGTGCTCTCTCTATTGCCTCACACACATAGTTCGATGGGACAGAAATCCTACACGACCGAAGAGAGAACAGGAGCAGGACCAACGGCTTATCGTGCTTTCCGAGCCACGTGGCTGTAACACCGCCAATTTTTTGAATTCCCGATATTGACCCAACCCAGGATTCGAACCCTTGAGGTTTCCTCACGATAATCAGTTGCGTTTACGACAACTAGGGCAGTCGAACATTGCTCTAACGAAAAGGTAAGTCCGATTGAATTGCGGACTTTCCAGTGTACAAAATGTAATCAGATGCAAGTTTGCTTAACGGTCAATTATAGCACACACATTAATAATTTACGTTTATTCTTGTAATATAAGTTTGATTGTGGTTTGCTTCTTTCAAATTGTCAAGATTTTTCAGTATAATAGGTAAACAGGAAGTACTTTATATGTCTCAATGTGTGAGTTTGCGTGTATTTTTTATAGGGTAGGGGTGAGATACAAAGGTACACCTTTCACCTTATCATCTGATGTTAAGTGCATGTCATCGATATCTTCGTCTATTATCAATTATGAATCAAAATGCAGATGCATTGTCACCCTCAAAGTTCAAGACATGCTTCATTTCCAGTAAAAATATCACCACACGAAACACAGCAGCATTAAATTGCTATTTTACCCTATTATTCTGTGCGAATGTAGCCCTTTCCCGTTCAAACTGACGCATTCGTGCTACATACATAATAATTACTACAAATACTGTTACGATTAAAACTAAACTAGAGGTATCAAGTTAAAATCTAAGACATTCCGTACAAAATAATGCTCCAACAGGGATTTTGTTTTTTCTTTTGTTTTATAAACAACGCGTAACTGTAAAAAATATAAAACGTACACTTTATTCAATTTGTTGATTAAATATACTACAAATAATACAAACCTTAACGATTAAAGCTACACGAAACGGATATAAACTCTTATACCAGACATTTAAATGGCGAATGCTTCCGCCTGTAATCCTCTAATTAATTACGCTGTATACAGACAGTATTAAATGAATATTTGCCTGGAGTTAAGAGTTTGATCACTGTCGAGCTTAATTAAATTGGTAAAAAAATTTGGTTTTTTAAAAAAAAATAATATAATCAGTCTGCTTTTAAGTGGTTAGATTAAGCTAAGTAAGCTGAAGCAAGAGTTTATGGTTGTAGCAAAAATAGGTCGGCTCGGCCAGGGAAGAACCACGCTCTCACGGAATAATAGCGTAAAATATCAGCTCTATGCTCCTCCTGACCGAAGAGTACAATCTGTCACTTTGTATGGCGTATGTGGACTATGAGAAAGCCTTTGGTTCCGTCAAAATTTGGGCGGTGGTGCGTTGCCAACTTGACTGTCGGTATATCAAAGTGCTGAAGAGTTTGTACAGTAGGGTTACGATGGCTATCCGAGTAGAAAACCAGAGTACGAAACCTATCCAACTGCAGAGAGGTGTAAGACAGGATGACGTTATGTCCCGGAAACTCTTCACTGCTGCATTGGAAGACTTTTTCAAGCTACTGGACTGGAAAGGATACGGTATTAACTTCAATGGCGAGTACGTCACTCACCTTCGATTTGTCGACGATATAATAATAATAATAATAAGCCTAGTAATTAGCCTAGTAACAGGAGACACGATTGTACCTCTAGAACCCCACGCCTCATATAAATACTTAGGTTTACAACAAGCGCGACAGATCCATCAAAAGGAAACGAAAGAAGATCTCAAAAAGAAATTTAAACATCGGCTCAATAGTATATTCCGGTCGCAACTCAATAGTTACGCAATCCCCATACTGACATACTCGTTTTGTATAATAAACTGGACTCAAGGTGACCTTATCAATCTGCAACGTATTATAAATACCACTCTAACGACTCACAAGCAAGCACCACCCTACATCATGCGTGCAAAGGATGACTCTTTCAAGATCTGAGGGAGGTCGAGGTATAATAGATGTCCTCAACTTGCACAATAAACAAATCAAATCCCTTCGACAATATTTCTATCAACGCTCAGAACACTCACTTCTCCACGAAATAGTAACCTTAGCCGACAAACGCCTCACACCACTTAACCTCGCGGATCGAAACACACAACGCAGTGAACGGATCACTGACTTAAAAGAGAAGATGGCCTCATGGCAACAGAAGTCCCTACACGGAAGGCACTACCACGACCTGCAGCTGTCACAAATGTCAACAAAAAAGCGTCGAACGCCTGGCTGAGGCGCGGTGAACTCTTTCCAGAGACGGAGGCATTCATGTTAGTGATCCAGGACCAGGTCATCGATATCCGAAACTTCCAGAGACACATAATACGTGCACCTAACCTCCCCACTGATACTTGCAGACATTGCCCCTCTAGCCCCGAAAACATACAACACATAACATTCGCCTGTAGAGCCCTTGCACAAACCGACTATAAGCATCGGCATGACCAGGTTGCCTCCATAATACACCAATATCTTGCCCTTAAATTTAAATTCATACAAAAAATGACACCATATTACAAATATAAGCCGGACACCATATTAGAAAACAATAATCATAGAATCTACTGGGACAGGACTATTATCACGGATAAAACTATACACTTCAATAGGCCCAATATCACAGTGTATGACAAAAATAACAAAACTACTTACCTTATTGACATTGCCATACCAAACACCCATAACATTCAATCCACCATAGCGGAAAAACTTACAAAATATCAAGATTAAGCTATAGAACTCAAGCGTCAATGGAGAGCAGAAACCATCCATATAGTCCCAATAGTTATCTCATCTACCGGAGTTATACCTAAAAGCCTACAACGCAGTCTAGATATTTTGCAAGTACCCCAACACACACTTCACACCCTGCAGAAAGCTGTCATTCTCAACACCTGCCGACTCACACGCAAATTTCTCACCACGTCATCCGTCACCTCTGCTTACACCATCACCTAGCACCCGCTCACGCTTGGCTTCAGCCCGTGTGATTAGGTTTTAAGTTACCTCTTTAATAGGGAGAATATAGATATGTACAAAATATAATAATAATAAAAAGGCGTAAGGAAGTGACGACCCCATCGCCCGTTGACGTAACGGTTATATGACAAAACCGCTACGTCAGCGCAGTCTGTCAGCACCTTGCCAAGAGGTGTTAGTGCCGTGCCTCGGCAAAACTTGAAGGTGCAAAGGCCCGCTTGCGTCTCCCGTTAAATGACGCCCTGTAAAATTGATGATGGAATTAAATAGAACGCGCAAAGTGCCGCTGCCTGGAGGTCGCCAGGACGCGTCTGGAGCTGACGCTGGACGCGACAGCATGTGAACTGCCAGCCGAGCGCGAGGTGTCGCCAGCTGGCTTGGTGTCGGCAGGGTCTTCGCGGCCCCAGCAATCGGCACCCGTCACTGGTGGAGTACGCCGCATGCGTTGGACAACCCAGATGAACAGCAACGCATTGCGGGCGTATTTTAGGGCGAAAGGGGGAGAAACTGGAGGTTTTGCGTATCGGGCAAGAATGCATCGACTTTTTACTGAGCTGAAGCCATTCGTAACCGTCACCGAGCAAAACCTGGCAGACTGAGTTCGGTATATCTTGCGCTCAAATACATTTGATGTCACCGAACTCGAACGGCTACGACGTGAGGCTGTTCCTTCATTGGGTGAAAATGCTGCGGCTGAGGATACGGCGCCACACGTCAAACGTTGATGCCGCCGTGAAAACCCCAGTTGTGGTTTTGATTCAAACGATGATGGAACAGTCTCCCAGGAACTGGAACTAGAGCAAATGAGGAGTACATTGGAAGAGGCGATTGTGGAAACGCGCAGTACGCCTCTTGAAAATCGACCGCGACTTCCACGTATAGCTCTAAGCAAGCGGAATCGGGCTGTCGTGAGGGCTCTGAACCCAATGCTGGTGACCTATTTGGAAGTCAGCCGGGACCTTTGCGAGACGGACTCAATTCTTTTAGGCGTCGCACTGGCAGTCTGCCGTATTATAGGCGCCAAACTTTCCTCGGCTGGACGCGCTACTGGACAAAGTAGTGCTATCCCAGCCTGGAGAATAAGAATTGAAGAACGTATCGCAAATGCTAGGGCCCTCATCGGCAGACTGATATGCTTCAGGTCAGGCAATACCAGGCCGAGGATTGTGCGCCCCATCAGGATGGCTTCTGCTGGGACAAATGTTAGTTTGTCCCAGCCGGATATAATGCGAAAACTGACTGAGCGCATAGATAACCTGAAGCAAAGAATCGCTGCTTGGGGAAAGCGGATTCGGCGATATACCAACAGGTCGACACGGTTCAACCAGACTCGTCTCTTCCAGAGTGATAAGAGGCTCTATAAATCATTGGAGCGACCAATGGTAAGTAGAACGGGCCCAGCAGTGAATCAGGCCGATACGGTCGCATTCTGGCGCAGCCTGTATTCAGAGCCCGTAAACCACAACGAGGGCCCTTGGACGGAAGTTGTGGCGAGTCAGTGTGTGGGTATTACGCCCATGAACCCCGTCATCATAACGCTGGATGACGTAGCTGAGGCGGTCCGTAGGGCCCCTAACTGGAAAAGTCCGGAGCTTGACGGGCTGCATCACTACTGGCTGAAGGTGTTCATGATGTGTTACGCTGTGCTCGCCCGACAGTTTCAAGAAACTTTCAACCAGAAGTCGGTCCCGAGACTCTTTACTACTGGGATCACTCATTTGTTTCCCAAAGATCAGAGAGCCACAGACCCGAGCAAATGCCGCCTCATCACGTGTCTACCGATTATATACAAAACACTTACACCCATTTTATGTGCGAAAATCACTCGTCACCTGGACTCAAATCAGGTGATGTCGCGCGCTCAAAATGGATGTGGGGCGGTGGTCGTGGAACCAAGGAACCACTCCTCATTGACGCGGTCATTGGCAAATTGGTGAAACGCAACCGTCGGAACTTCTCCACTGCCTGGATAGACTACAGAAAGGCATTCGACTCGGTGCCCCATACATGGCTAAAGAGAGTCCTCGAGCTGTTAACTGTGAACAGATAGACTGTACAGTTAGAGAATTCCTCGAGCAGTGTTTGGGGCAGTGGAGTACGATCCTTTGTCATCTGGGCGAGCGGATGATGGCTGCGGAGAACCTCATAAGGATAAGAAGGCGTATCTTCCAGGGCGATTGTCTGAGTCCAATCTGGTTCTGCCTCTCTCTGAACTGAAGTTTTCCTGAGAAATATTGGCACGGCCGGTATATAGAGCATCACCAGTGCTGTCATCTGGTTATTCTCACCATGTTTCTAACGTTGTTAGAAACGTGGTTAGAATAACCGTTGATTTTTATAGGTTTCGCATATTATACAAAATGCATAGCAACCACCTCTTAGTTTTTTAGTTGTTACTCATATTTGAATACAACAAATACATTTGATCAAAAGTATTGTACTATTATAAAGGTGTTCTTTGTACTATTATAAAGGTGTAAACCTTGAGAGCGTTTAACGTCAGTTTAACTCTTCAATCCCCATAAAATTCCCATGCGCTTTGTAAACCCCGGTTTTCCTTGATCCTCAATATACCGCATGAAAATGTTCATTGTTTTCGGAAATGTTACATTAAGATGGCAGTAAAAACTTCATACCAACCCAGCCGTAGCCGATAAAACGGGATAATTTGTTTCCAGTTTGTTGCTAAAATATAGTGCTTTAGAAAACGCATAAATTCGGACACAAAAAATTAAAAAAATATTTTAGAAATCTGCTACCTTCTAACACCGGTTCCGAAGTTACAAAAAACGAATATTTTGCTGCTGGCCAGCAAATAGTTCATCAATTTCTAAAAAAAACCTTATAAATAAATTCAATCGATACCCTGGCACGTAATTATAGTTACAAATTATATATTTGCATTTTAATTCCCGTAAAATTCCCATGCAGTCGCATGTGCCTGGCAAATCCCGAGCGGTCGCATGCGACCGCACCCACAGCACTTAAAACCATTAAAACATATATTTAGAGACTACTTTTCTACGAAGAAGTTTAGTACGTTAAAATTTATACATAATTCTCTTTCGTGTGGTCTAAACAAAAATCTTGTTTTACTTCATTACAAAAAGATTTTATTGTATTTTGATAACAGAAAAAAAATATACCAGGCGGATGTTGGCAGCGTGAAAGTCACAAATATTTCTATATATTACTCGAAATTGTTTACGTAAAAAGATAAATTATATTCACACAAAAACTTTTGTAACAATTTTTTAATAAAACACTAGAAAAAAAGAAAAATCAAGACAACATCATCCAAATGAAAATGGACGTAGAATATAAATTAATATCCAAAGACTAAATGTGTTTTTGTTCAAATAGAGGATAGAAAATTTTATATTGATTCTATAATGCCAAACTTCTTCATAGAATAGTAGTCTCTTAATATAAGTTTTTATGGGTTAAAGTGCTATTGGTGGGTGTGGTCATATTTGACCGCTTGAATTTTGACGTAGTATCGAAGCGGTCAAATTTGGCCGCTTGGTGTTTGAGAGGTTAATGCTGATGATTTTATAAGGTGAGTGTAGAGACCAGAGACCCTTTTTACTAAAAACGAGGTATTCCATCTTAGTCCTAAGGGGTGACAATGCGTCCGCGTAATCGAGGATATATGCAGATGTCTATGGGCCACAGCAATCACTTACCATCAGGTGGACTGTGTGCTCAGTATTTTTTATTTCCCCAGTACTTCTATTTAAATATTTATCCTTTATTGCAACAACCTTTTAACTATATATACGGTCAATACCCTAAAAAGAGGAATTAAATAAAGATGTTGAAATATTCAAAATAAGGACAAAAAGCTTAAGTTAGGACAAACATTTTAAGTTTTAGACCAATAAATGAGCTTAAATTGGTAAAAAAATTCCTTAAGTTTTTTTTTAAATAAAATAGTGAAATAAAATAACGACCGTAGCAGAATAGAAACGAATAGTTTTTAAAATTTAAACTTACAGGCATTATGTTGCGTGAGCGCGTGCCTTAATTTAAATATTACATTAAATTTTACCTCGCTATTGGATGTCAGGGTTGCTTAATTTTTTTCCTCAAGGTTCTTAGTAATCTCAGCGTTATTCATAATGAGTTTTCTATCTTAGGCAGTAAAATTAATCAGGTTAAGGCGCTTTGTGTTATCATCCTATTCATGATGTTCTTTATTCGCTTCCAGAGTTTCAGAAAAGCTCAGGCTAGAGCTTATTAATTGATTGAAGAGACAATACCAACCTGAGAGATTTAAATTTTAATGTGACTATTATTAATGTACGTAGTAATGTAGGACGAAATTGCGGTAAGTGTACTCAATAATGACTTCAAGTTAATTATTTAATAAATACTAATTCTAAATTATCTCTTTAGTTATTTTGCACAGACTGCATTAATCAGCTTGGGTTTTGAGTTAAATTAAATTTAATGATTACATTGGAATAGTTTAGATTACATGTACACATATTAAAAGTAATTGTTTAACTTTCACTTCTGGTTCGGGAAAAGAGATTGTAATTCTGTAGTGATAGCGTAAATGAATCCACTACCCTATATTTATTGATCTCGTTTTGTTGTAAGGGGTGACGGATAGAGGGTAACTGGAACAGGAGATGGGCATTTTCTCAAAACCGTTATCATCACAGAATATTAAATATCCACAAAGATGCCATGCTTTGCAAACGGTTCCGCAACCGCAGTTTTTTATTATTTAGTTCTTATTAGGAAGACGCCGCCTACCACCGTGTTGTTTTCCTCTGTCACCTCTTACGACACAACAATATGGGGTGGTGAATATTCTTACAAGGTTGATTCTACACAGTGAGTAAGAGATAGTTTGTTTCTTCTTCTTTCTTCTTTTGGGATAAAAACATAGTATTTAAATTTCTCGTAAGTGAAATACAAAAGCCTTTTCCAGCAAGTCAGAAAGGAGCTCGTTTCAAGCGAAGAAGAGATAGTATGAGTGATAAGGACAAGTTCATTAATGACAGTGTGACGGCCTATTATTACTATTGATAGTGAATAATTAATTTCTATATAAGGCTGCCAAAATGTATCTTATAATAATATTATATTAAACAATAAAAATACATTAATAAGCCTAAAGTTAAAAAAAATACTTTTCTTCGGTCAGGTATGGGGTATACTTGCTGTAGTTGACACGTTTGGCAGGTGGTATAATAAAAAGGACTTTCATTAGAATGATTTGTTATCTATATTGAATAAAACACATTATACTATTTTATTACTCATCTCCTTTTCCATTTCCGTCCAGATGATAAGTACTGCACAAAAATATTATTTACAATAACTACGGTGGGTAACAAATTTATCGCAGAATATATGTGTTTCCCATTTAAATCAAACTGCTAATTCGATGAAAATTTTTATGTCACAAACCGGCTGACGTAGTGAATGGCCATTTATTATTTATTGTATACACTACAAAGTTGATGACAATTTTAAATATTTAAATAAGACGTACAAAGGCAAGCTTAACTTAAGAGTTTTATTCTAGCAAACCGTTAGGGAGAGAGAAATAGTTTTATATGTTAAGCAAGTGTAGGTAATAGCGTGCGTACCTAATAATTAACAAAATGCAATATATATATATATATATATATATATATATATATATATATATAGTGTGTCCGGTCACGGACTAGCGAAATTTTAGGTACTTATAATACAGCTATTTTAATATAAAAATACACTACACACTGAGTAAACTTAGATATGACTTTTTTCGTAAACACGTAGAGAATATCTTAAGAAAAAAACGAAATGGCTGCCAAATAGAGGGGGAGGGGATTAGACCTCCGTGTGTAGTGTATTTTTATATTAAATTAGCTGTATTATAAGTACCTAAAATATCGCTAGTCGGTGACCGGACACACTGTATATATATATTAATAAAGAAAATATATATTATTTATATACATAATAGTATGTAATATATTATATAAGATATATACAAATATACATATAAATACATAAAATGTACGTATATTTATAATTCCATATTGATAAATAATTATTTTCTCTGTTAGGAAATTATCAAGAGAAGAACTACCACGTACGTAATGTAGGAGTGAGTTCCATAACTTTACTACACTTACGGTAAAAGATCTAGCACATCAACTTGAGAAATAAAAAGAGGTTTTGAGAAGTAGCTGTTTAGCGGTCCGGCACTGAGTTTCATAAGGTACAAGATACTCAAAACGCTCACGGGGATATAAAGGAGTAAAAGAGAGTAAAAGGTTAGAAAAATGATATCACATGTAAGACTCGACCTCTATGGATAGAAAACCGTTTCAATTTAGCCCTGTACTCTTAAACATGATCAAACTTACAAAGACCGAAAATAAAACGTATATAAAAACTTTGAAGGCATTCCAATCTGTTTAAGAATTCTTCTAAAACATCCAGAAAACTAACATCAGCGTAGTAAATGAGAAGAAGAAGAGGGCTTGAGTTAAGATTATCTTGGCTTTTACGGTAAGAATATCTGGACGCACTTGAAAGGTTGAAAAGAGTATTTCACCTTTCTGCTTATCATATTAGCAAACAAGTGAATAAAGCAACACAAATTATTATCGTAAATAAAACCTAAGTTCTTGGCAGTCTCTGTATATCAAATCTGATTATTATCGTAAGTTACAGCAGGATTCTTTGAATGGTCTAATTAGTTAAGCATACGTGAGCTACTGATAATTATAACTTGGGATATAGCAGGGTAAGTAAGGAGGCTAATGGATTTTGTCCAACTACTTATTTTACTTAAGTCAGCACTCAGCTTATTGATAGCCTCCTTTATATCCTTAACTTTGAGGTGACGGTACAATTGTTGGTTGTCCGTGTAAATATGATTATTAGAGAAGAGAACAGCAGTGAGAGCATTGATGAAAATAGAGAAGAGAAGTGGGGAAAGAACCCCACTCTGGGGAACACTCGCAGTAATATCACACCACTCGGAGAAATCCTCCTCAATGCTGACACACTCGCAGTGAACGTCCTCTATGGTAAACATTAAAGCAACAGATTACTGAGGTTGAAATGTATAAGAACGGAACAATACTAAGAGTGTGTCATAATCAATGGAATTAAATGCACTGTTGAAATCCAATAATGTTAGAACACTGGGAAGTGTTTAGTCCATGGCCTAGCGAATATCATCCAGACACTTTAATCAGAGCGCTGACTGTGCTATGGCCTGGACGAAAACCAGATTGAAAAGGACTCGGCAGGCTGTGAACAGTTTCGAATAGAGTATATTATAGAGTATATAGAGTTGCCTTTGAACTATCTTCTTTAATACTTTATACAAGATCAGAAGGATATAAATAGGGCGGAATTGGAATAAAGACATAGTATTGGAAGTTTTTGGAAGTGGAATAAGAAAGCCTTTTACAGCTTGAAAAGGAGCTCGTTTCAAGCGAAGAAGAGATAATATGAGTGATAGGGACAAGTTCATTAATGAAAGTGTGACGGCCCATTACTACTATTAATAATGAATATTAATGTCCATTACTGCTATTAATAATCAGAAATACTATATAAGGCTGTCAAAATGTGTCTAATAATAATTTATTAAACAATAAAAATTCATTAATGAACCTAAAGTTAAAGAATACATTTCAGAGATTAAGTATTATAGTAAATTAAAGACTTGTAATAGTGAAGATGAACGGTCCACTATTAACAGACTCCGAGTGGTTTCAAGGTGGAGAAATGAAACGACTGTTTATGTAAGTCCGACTGGAGTACGAATATGGACTGTGGACTGGAATGAATATATTTGCATCTTGCCTATATTTATATGGCTGGCTCACAATTGATTTGCCAATGGTAATTATTTTTATTGTACATAGCCAATTATACTGCTTATATTATGACCAATGAAAATTAACCAAAATGTATTACGATTATGTACGTTTCGTTTCCCGGCGTGAGACTTGTGTGTTGTTCACGAAGCTACGTCGCTGGACCGGGCTATAAAAGACATGCAGGTCGGTGCGCGCGCGTCAACATTCCGCCTGTGGCACCGCTTCCGAGCGGTCGCATCCAGGTAGTCCGCGCTTTCGTTCCTGTACGGTAGTGCTCTCTCGCTCTCGCGCCTCCGCTGGCCCGCTCGCGCTGTACAGCGCCGACGCAGTGCTCAGTCCGCCGGCGGCATCGTTCTCGGACGGTCGCCTCCTGGTGGCCCGCGCTCCCGTACAGTACGGTAGTGCTGTCTCGCTCTCACGCGCCTCCGCTGTCCTGCTCACGCGGAACAGCGTCGAGGCTGCCGGTGAGTCACTTCTAGCTACAGCTCTTACCCCCTGTCTTCGGGCAGGGAGGTCTGACTGACCTCCGCTTTCATTTTCATTTTCATTTTTTTCATTTCATTTTCATTTTCATTATAATTTTCTCATTATAGTATTCATTTATCATTTTCAATTTTTTTTTGTCTTATTTTCTTGTGTTTTTCTTGCATTTTACTTTTACTATTACGTGCATAGTGTGTTGTAGTACATCCCGCGTTCTAGTCCCTGTTCTACCGAGAGCAGGGACCCGTCCTCATCTTTACTAGATTATCTCACTTAACCCAATATGGCCAACTCCAGTTTCACTGAGTCACTAGCCGCCCTCATTACCCAATACGGGTTAAACGGCAATGAGACGGTCCTCGCCGCCATCGCCACCATCGCCGCCCAGGCTCCCCTCCCTGCCCCTCAGGCACACCGTCCGCCGCCAGTACTAGCGGCATACCTCGAAACGAGGAACTCCTTTGCCCCGCTATAATCAGCCCCCTCAGAAATGGAGTACGCATGCTCCGAATCCTCGGCGTCTACCTCCCGGAAGAGGCCCGCCACTACCTCAGGCTCCGGTTCATCGGAGTCCTCTGACTCCGACGGAACTGGTGAGTCAAACTTCACCACCGTCACCTCTAAGCGCAACGGAAAGCGCGCCGCGTTGAAACACACCCCCCCCCTACTTCAGCGGCCCCTGCCGCTCCCTCAACCTCCGCAGCCCCTGACGCTGCCCCCGTCCCACTGATGTCATTAGACATCCCCACTCCACCTAAACCAGCCTCTCGTTGTGCCCCAGTGCTGGCGAAGAAGCAAGTCCCGCCCCCTGTCTTCCTAAGAGACAAGGCTAAATTCACCCATCTGTCCAAGACCTGCTACGACGCAGGCATCAAGTATGACCATGCAGTCAACCTCGGGGAGGCGATTAAAATCATCCCTAGCTCCATCGAGGACTTCCGCTCAATTACCCGGCTATTCACAGCCGAAAGGGTATCTTACCACACGTACGCTCTCCCCGAAGAGCGTAAAGTCAGGGCCGTCATCCGAGGCGTCCCATTTGAGTTCTCCAACGAGGAGATACTTGAGGACCTTAAGTCCCAAGGTTTCCCAGTCGAAGCAGTGCACAAAATGCACAACCGTACGGGCAAGAGGTACAACCTTGCCCTAGTAATCTTGTCCAACGTGCCGGAGGCGAAAGCCATCTTCCGGCAGGTGCGCACAGTGTGCGGCCTGTCAAGGGTGAAGGTAGAGCCCCCACACAGGCCCGGTTTCCCGGCGCAGTGCCACCGCTGCCAACTTTATGGTCACGCGGCGGCCAACTGCTCCGCCCCACCCAGGTGCGTGAAGTGCCTGGAGCCACATAACACTAAAGAGTGTCCCCGGCCCAAAGACGCCGAATCCCCGCCCGCCTGTGTCCTGTGCAACCAGACAGGTCACCCGGCGAACTACAAGGGTTGCCCACGCGCACCTCAACCTCGCCCCAGTAGGAAAGCTCCACCGCCGGTGAATGACCGCTCATTCCCGGCCCTCCAACAACGGGCCCGCCAGGGCCCTCCTCAGCCTATCCAGGGCTTCCCTCGACCCTCTCAGGGTCCCCCCAGGCCCCCTCAGGGTCCCCCTAGGCCCCCTCAGGGTCCCCTAGGCCCCCTCAGGGCATAATTCGGCCCCCTCCGGGCTTCTCAAAGCCAATGCAGCCTCCAGTCTTTCCCTGGGGGCCCAAAAAGGCAGACCCTCCGCGGACAACCTCGTACGCACACGAGGCAGAGCCCACAATAGATGACTACAACACGCTATATTCCGCGATTAGGAATATAGATGTTAGGGAGATTACAGTAATCTCACGCAAACTGCGCGCGGCAAAGTCCCCTCAAGAGCGTCTCATCGCTCTTGCCGAACATAATGATCTTTTGCTAGCTCTGTTGTAAGTTAAGTTAACTTAATTAACTTAACTTCAATGTCTGAGAATAATATTAACCTACCAAGATCCCACGGTCGTATCAAACCTAAGGGTTTATCGCTTGTATCATTCAATATTCGCGGCTTGCGAAATAACCTCCCAGAGCTTAAGCTCCTTCTTCGAAATCGTGAAGTCGATTTCCTCCTCCTACAGGAAACTAATCTTAAAGCTAAGGACACTAGAGGCCTTTCTATTAGAAACTTCTCTCTTCTTCGTAATGACAGACCCGACCGCCGAGGCGGCGGAACGGCCATCTATTACAAGAAGACACTTCATTGCTCGCCCATTTCTACTCCGCAGCTTACCAATATGGAAGCCACGGTATGCAGGCTAGCTATGACTGGACATCAGTCCATCCTCATAGCCTCCTGTTACATCCCTTCAGGAACCTATCCCCTCAAAAAAGATTTTGAAGCCATTTTATCCTTGGGCAATTCAGTCATTATGTTTGGAGATTTTAACTCCAAGCATACTGAATGGACATGCCGCACTACGTCCCCTAGTGGCAAGATACTGCTCGATATCACGCAGTCTCTTGATATCACTGTCCATAGTCCTCTCGGTGTTACTCACTTTCCCGATAACACCGATCACTCACCCGATGTGTTAGATTTTGCGTTACTCCAAGGAGTTTCTCTCAACCTCAGAGCAATCGAGACACTAGACGATCTAGGATCAGACCACCGACCGGTCTCCCTCATTCTTGGCCATCAGCCACCTCCCCCAACACACACAAAAACCTTCACTAACTGGAAGGGATTCAAGGAGTCCCTAGCTAAAGCTCTGGACTCACAGGATTCTACCATCTCCATACCGTCGGACTTAGACAGTCCCGAAAAAATCGACACCGCGGTCGATTCACTCTCCACCCTTATTAAATCCTCCCTTAAGGAGAACGAAAAGGTCGTCCCGGTCGCTAACAATAGTGGGCTTCCCCTACATATTAGCAACCTATTAAAAGCCAAAAAAGCTGCTTTCCGGAGAGCAGCAAAATATCCCACCCCCGAATATAGGCGCGCGGCCAATCGTCTTCAACGAAAACTCCGCTTCCGCCTCTCTGAATTTCAAGATCTCGAAAAGAGTAAGCTCATGGAGAATATCTCTCCATCTCACACAGCGTACTATCAGATGGCTAGAGCCCTCCGCATAGACGCTATCACCCACACTCCCCCTCTCTCCCGTCCCGACGCCACGGTTGCCTTCGAGGACGAGGAAAAGGCTGAGTGCTTTGCGGATAGCATTGCCGCTCAATGCTCCCCTAGTTCTCAACCTGTCGACGCCTCACACGTCCAGGCAGTGGAGGATGAGGTCCGCCGCCGGAACTCACCCCCTACGGCCTCCGAACCTATCTCTGTGTCCAATGATGAGATTTCATCCCTCATCAAAGGACTGAAGCCTAAAAAGGCCGCGGGCGCGGATGGCATATCCAACCAAGCCCTTAAACACTTTCCCGAGCAGGTGTTAACCTTTTTATCTATTATCTTCAACGCCTGCTTCAACCTTAGTTGTTTTCCCACTTCGTGGAAAGAGGCAACTGTGATTGGAATTCCCAAGCCAGGCAAGCCTCTCAACCTCCCCTCCAGCCATCGCCCCATTAGCCTCCTCAAGGCAATGGGCAAGCTCTTCGAAAGAGTCATCCAAACACGGATGAGGCGCTATCTGTTTCCCACAGACGGTGACCCTCTCATCATTCCCCACCAATTCGGTTTCCGAGCCAAACATTCATGTCCCCAACAAGTTCACCGCATTGTGGAATATATCCTCAGCGGTTTCTATCCTCGACGTCATAAAACCATCGCGGTCTTCTTTGATATAGCCAAAGCTTTCGATAGAGTCTGGCACACAGGCCTCATCTACAAGCCCTACAAAATAGGTCTCCCCGATCGTCTAGTTCGTCTCGTGGCCTCCTATTTGAAACATCGTACCTTTCGTTTTAGACACGAAGGCACGCTATCTTCACAGTGAACTATCAAGGCTGGTGTCCCTCAGGGCTCAGTACTTGCTCCTCTGCTGTACGTCCTGTTCACCAACGACATCCCCATCCCGTCGAAAGGTGTTCAACTCTCCCTCTTCGCAGACGACACTGCCATCTACTGCAAAGGTGTCTCACTACCCTTCATACGGAACAAGATCCAAAAGTCAGTTGATGACTTTGTTGGTTGGCTGGTTCAAAAAATGGCGCATCGATGTGAACCCGGAGAAGAGCTCCGCCGTTCACTTCGATTATAAACGACGCCGTCTTAAAAACACCCCTCCAATACGTATGCTAGGGACCCCTGTCCCCTGGCATACGACCGCCAAATATTTAGGTGTCACTCTAGACACAGGGCTCACTTTTAGGCCCCACGTCAAACGAGTCACCCGTCACGCACGGTTTTACCTGAGTAGGCTCAACAGCATGTTGGGCAGACACAGTAAAATGTCCCTTCGAAACAAGCGAACCCTTTATAAGGTCTGTATACGACCCGTCATGTCCTACGCGGGCCCCGTCTTTGCCCACGCAAACCCTAACATTTTAAATGAACTCCAAATAGTTCAGAACCTCTTCTGTCGTCGAGCTGCGAACGCACCTTGGTACGTCCGTAATGCCGACCTTCATAGGGACTTAGAGCTCCCAACAATTCAACAATTCCTTAAAAAACTCTCTGAGAACTTCTTCAAGGCCTCAGAGTCGCACCCAAACAATTTAATTCGTGAGGCGGCTTCTTATGCAGCCCCACCCCCCTCTCGCTATCGTGTCCGCAGGCCGAGAAACTCTCTCTCGGACCCGCCAAATAAACTGTCAAACGACCTGAACTGCCTCCTGGCGGCTCAGGCCAGTTCTAATTAAATTAATTATTATTATATTAACTAATACTATTTTGCCTTCGTAGGCACTCCCTCAGCGGCTCTTAGCCGCCTGCGCCCTCTTTTCCCAAAAGAGGGTCGCTCCTGATAAGGTACAATAAAGCTTAATCAGCCAGCTACCTGTTCCCAAAGGCGGTTTTTAGGGGGTATCACTTAGGGTCCCCGGTAGGACAGTGAGTCCCCCATAACCACGATAGACCGGCTGTCGTGGTATGCGTAATGCATTTTCCGCCTCCCTACGTACAGGGTAGCCCTTTAATTGCTTCGGGCGCAAAAAAAAAAAAAAAAAATGCGCGCGCGTCATTCCGCCTGTGGCATCGCTTCCGAGCGGTTGCATCCAGGTAGTCCGCGCTTTCGTTCCTGTACGGTAGTGCTCTCCCGCTCTCGCGCCTCCGCTGGCCCGCTCGCGCTGTACAGCGCCGACGCAGTGCTCAGTCCGCCGGTGGCATCGTTCTCGGACGGTCGTCTCCTGGTGGTCCGCGCTTCCGTACAGTACGGTAGTGCTGTCTCGCTCTCACGCGCCTCCGCTGTCACTTCTCGCTACAGCTCTTACCCCCCTGTCTTCGGGAAAGGAGGTCTGACTGACCTCCGCTTTCATTTTCACTTTCATTTTCATTTCATCATTTTCATTATAATTTTCAGTTATCATTTTTAATTTTTTTTTCACTGTCTCTTTTTTTTCTTGTGTTTTCTTGCATTTTACTTTTACTATTACGTGCATAGTGTGTTGTAGTACGTCCCGCGTTCTAGGCCCTGTTCTACCGAGAGCAGGGACCCGTCCTCATCTTTACTTTCTCATCTTTAGCTCACCCAACCTAAAATGGCCAACTCCAGTTTCACTGAGTCCCTAGCCGCCCTCATTACCCAATACGGGTTAAACGGCAATGAGACGGTCCTCGCCGCCATCGCCACCATCGCCACCCAGGCTCCCCTCCCTACCCCTCAGGCACACCTTCCGCCGCCAGTACTAGCGGCATACCTCGAAACGAGGAACTCCTTTGCCCCGCTACAATCAGCCCCCTTAGAAATGGAGTACGCATGCTCCGAATCCTCGGCGTCTACCTCCCGGAAGAGGCCCGCCACTACCTCAGGCTCCGGTTCATCGGAGTCCTCTGACTCCGACGGAACCGGTGAGTCAAACTTCACCACCGTCACCTCCAAGCGCAACGGAAAGCGCGCCGCGATAAAACGCATACCCCCTACTTCAGCGGCCCCTGCCGCTCCTTCAACCTCCGCAGCCCTTGACGCTGCCCCCGTCCCACTGATGTCACTAGACATCCCCACTCCATCTAAACCAGCCTCTCGTTGTGCTCCAGTACTAGCCTCTTCGCTCTGACAGCGCGCGACATGTTATACTCCCGTTCCCTCGGGACCTTTTTGGCGGGAAAATTTATAAGTTAGAAAATTTTTTGCTATATTGCAAATTTTGCTATATTTTCACTTTGAGACAATATTTATGGATAAAACTTACAGGAATTCTTGTTGAATGTATAAACTATCGAATAAAATTATTTTTGGTTGCTAGAAATTGTAATAAAATACGTAAATTACCCTGTATAGCATAGTAGTAGTATATACTTCAATTTTAGTGACAAAATTACTACTAATTTGAATTCTACACTTTTGTTTTTGGAGAAATTTATATCAGATTGTTTGGAAATATGTATATTTTTATGTTTTATGTGTTTCCATTCGTTACTCATACCAAAATATTACATATTAAAAAATAAAAAAAAATAATAATATTATATTATCTGTATGACATTTCGAACAATATTTCAAAAATATTTTCGTGTGAATTTGAAATAAATACAACGTCAAGTTATTTGAAATATGTAAGAAAACTATTTTTACTTACATTTTACACTAAAAATAAATGAGAATTTGATAAATAACACATTTATGAACTAACCTCCAAACTAGGCCTTCCGAAGTTTGAAGTACTTTTGGCAATTTACTTTTCACTTTTTATACCACAAGTTATATATCTACGTGTTTACTATATTACAAGGAATATAAAAAAGTATAATACTTTTGTTTTTAGTCCAGACACAAATATAAAATTCTATAAAAAAGACGGAGCACCTTCATCAAAACGACACGTGGAACGCCGAAAGTTCAGAGTGATTTCTTTTTTTTTTCTAAGAAACATTGCCAGGTTATGGTTTAAAATAAAAGAGCATATCTTTGTCTTTGATACTAATATCTATTGCATAGTGTCTTTGGTTTTGTTTAAAACGAAAAAATAGTTTTTTCATAGGTAGACATGTTTACATAATTCTGATCGAATTAGATCACGGTTTGGTGGACGGAAGGTTGGTATTGCGCGATCCAAAGTGAGCATGGCTTGGTTTACGGGCTAGCGAAGAAGCAAGTCCCGCCCCCTGTCTTCCCAAGAGACAAGGCAAAGTTCACCCAATTGTCTAAGACCTGCTACGACGCAGGTATTAAATACGATCATGCAGTCAACCTCAGGGAGGCAATCAAAATAATCCCTAGCTCGATCGAGGACTTCCGCGCAATCACCCGGCTATTCACAGCCCAGCGCATCTCATACAACACTTACGCTCTCCCTGAAGAGCGTAAAGTCAGGGCCGTCATCCGAGGCGTCCCCTTTGAGTTCTCCAACGAGGAAATCCTTAGGACCTTAAGTCCCAAGGTTTCCCAGTAGAAGCAGTGCACAAAATGCACAACCGTACGGGCAAGAGATACAACCTTGCCCTAGTAATCATGTCCAACGTGCCGGAGGCTAAAGCCATCTTCCGGCAGGTGTGCACAGTGTGCGGCCTGTCAAGGGTGAAGGTAGAGCCCCCACATAGGCCCGGTTTCCCGGCGCAGTGCCACCGCTGCCAACTTTATGGTCACGCGGCGGCCAACTGCTCCGCCCCACCCAGGTGCGTGAAGTGCCTGGAGCCACATAACACTAAAGAGTGTCCCCGGCCCAATGACGCCGAATCCCTGCCCGCCTGTGTCCTGTGCAATCAGACAGGACACCCGGCGAACTACAAGGGTTGCCCACGCGCACCTCAACCTCGCCCCAGTAGGAAAGCTCCACCACCGGTGAATGACCGCTCATTCCCGGCCCTCCAACAACGGCCCCGTCAGGGCCCTTCTCAGCCTATCCAGGGCTTCCCTCGACCCTCTCAGGGTCCCCCCAGGCCCCCTCAGGGTCCCCCGTGGCCCCCTCAGGGTCCCCTTAGGCCCCCTCAGGGCATAATTCGGCCCCCTCCGGGCTTCTCAAAGCCAATGCAGCCTCCAGTCTTTCCCTGGGGGCCCAAAAAGGCAGACCCTCCGCGGACAACCTCGTATGCACACGTGGCAGAGCCTACAACAGACGACTACAACACGCTATATTCCGCGATTAGGAATATAGATGTTAGGGAGATTACAGTTATAGCACGCAAACTGCGCGCGGCGAAGTCCCCTCAAGAGCGTCTCCTCGCTCTTGCCGAACATAACGATCTTCTGCTAGCGTTGTAAGTTAAGTTAACTTAATTAACTTAACTCCAATGTCTGAGCAAATTAACCTACCAAGATCCCACGGTCGTGTCAAACCTAAGGGTTTATCGCTTGTATCATTTAATATTCGTGGCTTGCGAAATAACCTCCCAGAGCTTAAGCTCTTTCTTCGAAATCGTGAAGTCGATTTCCTCCTCCTACAGGAAACTAATCTCAAAGCTAAGGACACTATAGGCCTTTCTATTAAAAACTTCTCTCTTCTTCGTAATGACAGACCCGACCGCCGAGGCGGCGGAACGGCCATCTATTACAAGAAGACACTTCATTGCTCGCCCATTTCTACTCCGCAGCTTACCAACATGGAAGCCACGGTATGCAGGCTAGCTATGACTGGACATCAGTCCATCCTCATAGCCTCCTGTTACATCCCTTCAGGAACCTATCCCCTCAAAAAAGATTTTGAGGCCATTTTATCCTTGGGCAATTCAGTCATTATGTTTGGAGATTTTAACTCCAAGCATACTGAATGGACATGCCGCACTACGTCCCCTAGTGGCAAGATACTGCTCGATATCACGCAGTCTCTTGATATCACCGTCCATAGTCCTCTCGGTGTTACTCACTTTCCCGATAACACCGATCACTCACCTGATGTGTCAGATTTTGCGTTACTCCAAGGAGTTTCTCTCAACCTCAGAGCAATCGAGACACTAGACGATCTAGGATCAGATCACCGACCGGTCTCCCTCATTCTTGGCCATCAGCCACCTCCCCCAACACACACGAAAACCTTCACTAACTGGAAGGGATTCAAGAAGTCCCTAGCTAAAGCCCTGGACTCACAGGATTCTACCATCTCCATACCGACGGACTTAGACAGTCCCGAAAAAATCGACACCGCGGTCGATTCACTCTCCACCCTTATTAAATCCTCCCTTAAGGAGAACGAAAGGGTCGTCCCGGTTGCTAACAATAGTGGGCTTCCCCTACATATTAGCAACCTAATAAAAGCCAAAAAAGCTGCTTTCCGGAGAGCAGCAAAATATCCCACCCCCGAATATAGGCGCGCGGCCAATCGTCTTCAACGAAAACTCCGCTTCCGCCTCTCTGAATTTCAAGATATCGAAAAGAGTAAGCTCATGGAGAATATCTCTCCATCTCACACAGCGTACTATCAGATGGCTAGAGCCCTCCGCATAGACGCTATAACCCACACTCCCCCTCTCTCCCGTCCCGACGGCACGGTTGCCTTCGAGGACGAGGAAAAGGCTGAGTGCTTTGCGGATAGCATTGCCGCTCAATGCTCCCCTAGTTCTCAACCTGTCGACACCTCACACGTCCAGGCAGTGGAGGATGAGGTCCGCCGCCGGAACTCACCCCCTACGGCCTCCGAACCTATCTCTGTGTCCAATGATGAGATTTCATCTCTCATCAAAGGACTTAAGCCTAAAAAGGCTCCGGGCGCGGATGGCATCTCCAACCAAGCCCTTAAACACTTTCCCGAGCAGGTGTTAACCTTTTTATCTATTATCTTCAACGCCTGCTTCAACCTTAGTTATTTTCCCACTACGTGGAAAGAGGCAACTGTGATTGGAATTCCCAAGCCAGGCAAGCCTCTCAACCTCCCCTCCAGCCATCGCCCCATTAGCCTCCTCAAGGCAATGGGCAAGCTCTTCGAAAGAGTCATCCAAACACGGATGAGGCGCTATCTGTTTCCCACAGACGGTGACCCTCTCATCATTCCCCACCAATTCGGTTTCCGAGCCAAACACTCATGCCCCCAACAAGTTCACCGCATTGTGGAATATATCCTCAGCGGTTTCTATCCTCGACGTCATAAAACCATCGCGGTCTTCTTCGATATAGCCAAAGCTTTCGACAGAGTCTGGCACACAGGCCTCATCTACAAGCTCTACAAAATAGGTCTCCCCGATCGTCTAGTTCGTCTCGTGGCCTCCTATTTGAACATCGTACCTTTCGTTTTAGACACGAAGGCACGCTATCTTCACAGCGAACTATCAAGGCTGGTGTCCCTCAGGGCTCAGTACTTGCTCCTCTGCTGTACATCCTGTTCACCAACGACATTCCCATCCCGTCGAAAGGTGTTCAACTCTGCCTCTTCGCAGACGACACTGCCATCTACTGCAAAGGTGTCTCACTACCCTTCATACGGAACAAGATCCAAAAGTCAGTTGATGACCTAGGAGCTTGGTTCAAAAAATGGCGCATCGATGTGAACCCGGAGAAGAGCTCCGCCGTTCACTTCGATTATAAACGACGCCGTCTTAAAAACACCCCTCCAATACGTATGCTAGGGACCCCTGTCCCCTGGCATACGACCGCCAAATATTTAGGTGTCACTCTAGACACAGGGCTCACTTTTAGTCCCCACGTCAAACGAGTCACCCGTCACGCACGGTTTTACCTGAGTAGGCTCAACAGTATGTTGGGCAGACACAGTAAAATGTCCCTTCGAAACAAGCGAACCCTTTATAAGGTCTGTATACGACCCGTCATGTCCTACGCGGGCCCCGTCTTTGCCCACGCAAACCCCAATATTTTAAATGAACTCCAAATAGTTCAGAACCTCTTCTGTCGTCGAGCTGCGAACGCACCTTGGTACGTCCGTAATGCCGACCTTCATCGGGACTTAGAGCTCCCAACAATTCAACAATTCCTCAAAAAACTCTCTGAGAACTTCTTCAAAGCCTCAGAGTCGCACCCAAACAATTTAATTCATGAGGCGGCTTCCTATGCAGCCCCACCCCCCTCTCGCTATCGTGTCCGCAGGCCGAGAAACTCTCTCTCGGACCCGCCTAATAAACTGTCAAACGACCTGAACTGCCTCCTGGCGGCTCAGGCCAACTCTAATTAATTAGTTTAAATTATTGCATTAACCAATATTAATTTGCCTTCGTAGGCACTCCTTCAGCGGCTCTTAGCCGCCTGCGCCCTCTTTTCCCAAAAGAGGGTCGCTCATGATAAGGCACAATAGAGCTTAATCAGCCGGCTGCCTGTCCCCAAAGGCGGTTTTTAGAGGGTATCACTTAGGGTCCCCGGTAGGACAGTGAGTCCCTCATAACCACGATAGACCGGCTATCGTGGTATGCGTAATGCATTTTCCGCCTCCCTACGTACAGGGTAGCCCTTTAATTGCTTCGGGCGCAAAAAAAAAATGCGCGCGCGTAGTCGACGAGCGGCGGCGGCGTGGGATACAGCTCCGGAACAGCAAGGAGAAGCGAGCTGCGGCGTTGAAGAAACGGCTCACCATTGGTCGACGGATACGTAACGATAGCGGCGTGTGAAGTCGATGTGGCGCTGAATGATATTTGCGGCTGCTTCTTGTTTCTTTATAAGAACGTCAAATTATCTATACTCAGTCCGCAGTATCTCAGTAGCCAGGGATAGTTAGGAAATAAATGTTTTTTATCTTCGCCTTCCGCGTTATGGTAGCAGCAGAGTATATATTATTTATTCCCGTTTAGGGCTGATTAGTCTGGCTGCTACAGACTTAATATTGCCTTTAAAATCAATAAATTTATTAAAAATTTGTTAAAATATTCTAAAGGTGTTAAACATGAGAAATATAAGTCGAAAATATTACAATAATAAAGTAACATTTATGTAACAATTATAAAGTAATTGGAAAATTGGTCAATAATTGCTAAAGTGATTTAGCGTGATCGTGTAGAGAAATTTGCCTAAATCATTGTGCATAATCGTGTAGAGAAATTTGGGAGCTGCCGGAGACGGCAGCTACTCAAGTGTTTACAATGTACATATAATGGGGTGGTCGGGTGACCGACTACTTATAGTATTGTTGCACAATATATAGTATTTTATTATATTAGGGACTTATAGTAATGTCTATAATACAAAAGCATTAATACATAGTCTCTATTATGCATAAGCATTACAATAGTAGAGTTGTGGGTTAGGGCCCCATATAATAAAGAAATTTAATAGTAAGATCTATAATAATGATTTCTTATATTTACGCGAACACTACACATGATTAAAACTACTCTTACGGATTTTATCGCGTTTATTTTTACTTTTTATTTTTAATTCCCGACGTTTCGGGCGCTTTCCAGCACCCATGGTCACGGGGGACTGAGATGACTGACGTCCCGATGTCATTGTTAAACCCGGAGTACCTTCAGCTTTTTTAACCACCATACCATAAACAATAATTAAAAAAGCTGAAGGTACTCCGGGTTTAACAATGACATCGGGACGTCAGTCATCTCAGTCCCCCGTGACCATGGGTGCTGGAAAGCGCCCGAAACGTCGGGAATAAAAATAAAAAGTAAAAATAAACGCGATAAAATCCGTAAAAGTAGTTTTAATCAAGTAAGATCTATAATATTAAAGCATTACGACTGAATGTATCTACGATGTATAAGCATTACAATAGTGTACTTGTGGATTGAAGTCCCATATATTAAAAATTAAAATAGCAAGGTCTATGAAATAAAGCAAATATGTGGAAGGTCTCAAATATGTTAAAAACATAATATTAATAGAAATAGGACTTGGAAAGGACTATTATAGTGATGTGTAGGCTGCTTCACGAGCGTCCGAGACCGAGGTAAACTTGGACTCGCTAACAGATGTGTCCTAGATTTATCATCTTAATGCCGGTGAAAAGCGGGTTCGTAGCAATACGGCTTATCCCTGAACATCGCACACCCCTACCGTTTTTGGGCGGAATCTTGGCGCATAGTGTTATGATACATTGACTTTCTTTCAGGTTCTCATGATTGTGCTTAAAAGTACTTTTAAGTGTAACTTTGTGTCTTAGTGCATTAGCGCTATGATACGTGGAATTTTGTCCACTGTCGTCTTAGTGGCGTGCTACTTTCATACTTTGGTGTTGTTTTAAGTTAACAACGATACAAATTATGCTACCAAAGTCGATAAGAATCATGTGTGGTGTGACCTTGACCCACCTCACATGAATCATCATGGTGTGTTGTGAGGGGGCGCCATACGTATGATAGTTGCGTAGATGCTTACTGCTACTTGCAGTATTGTATTTTGTAATGGATCTACGGGTGTGCTGCGCCTGATTCGATACATTTTGTTGTTCTGGTCGATGAAGGTATGCGGTTAGTGATATCTGCTGGGATTATATGGGGACCTTGAGATAGTGTAAGCCCGACGATAATCGTATTGATTCTTGTTGCGTTCTGCAGCATTGCGTCTTTGCGATGGTTGTTTGGATCGCTATTCTTAATGGTGCTCTCCGCGTTTTGGTTTAACTCACACCTAGCTAGCTTTTAGCTAGAGTAGCTTTGCCCAAGTCGGGTCCCTTCGTTAAGGGACTGCATACTGTCAGACCTCCATGATGTTTTATATAAAAATAAATTATAATATATCTCTGTAATTTTCCCACATTTGTATGCAACATGTTGGTGGGTGAAACAAACATGATCGAAAATACATATACTCAACATCAGTGACACAAACCCTTTCCGATGAAAAATTATTACTGTTATCTTAAAACAACCTTTGGGCTATATCTGCCAATGTTAGTTGGGTGGTAGCTGAAGGGAGAATCTGAAGAGACTTAAGGCTGAGTCCGAAAGCCGCACAACTTCAGACCCCATTCCTTTCAGGTGAGCGGTAAACTTATGTCACACTCGCAGCTAGTAGCCGTGTTGATCATGCAATCGATAGTTATGCCATACATGTACATCACGTCTGTAGGAATGGCAGTTTGGCAGGTGGAGGTACTGACGGGGGGATTTTATGGACAGTGTGCCTATTTGCCTAAACCGTATGATGTATATTCACTGTGACTGGATTGGATCGTATTATATGAAACGTTTACGTCGAGGTTTATGCTTACGCACTACCAAGGGGCGAATACCTATTATACTCTTTCAATTTTGCGTAGCCACTTCTCATTGGGCACGCGAAATGACGCCACCATGTCTAGCCTTCTATTGGACATGCCCGTGCAGAAAGAAAGCAGAAGTGAAGAGGGAGAAAATACCGCCAGCTAATATAGTCAAAAAATGTGCGTTTTGGCGCAACCAAATATGGACGTAGCATGTAAATAATTTGATGTAAATTATATTATTTTCCAAATTAAAAATATTTTATATCTGTTTTGGATATTGCTCCCTATAACTCTGATTTGAAAATAAGTCCTTCAGTGAGCATGTTCCTATTTGGGCTCATTTTAGTCGATATGAAGATCAAACTGCAAACACATTATGCCCATTATCAAGCAAGCCAACATATTGTGACGGGCAGTTGGCCATAGTTACCCTACCACTTCATTGTGCGTGGCAAGACACGCACTTGGCCAGTTTTTACTTCCACTACGACGTTTCTGTATTGTTTTTATTAAACGTGACCCCACTAGGGTCGTACAAAAAGAGGGACGCGTATAAATACGCTCGCATTCAGCTTCATTGTTTGTACGTCGATTGATGTGAATCAATTTATTTTTTATTGATTACATTGTGCCTAAATGATGTAGAATTTTAAAAAAAACTATTTTTTTTAAATATTATTTTGTGTACAAAAACTATTACTTTATATCTAAGACATCATCATCAATACAACCCTTTCAAAAGGAAGTGTAATTTATCTCTGGCTGTTTGGTGTTGGTTGTTGTCTGGTTGTATCTTAAGCAGATCCATGAGTTTAATATTAGGACCAAAAGTTCAAGAATTTTGGGTGAAACGTTAGGTACATTTGTAAAACATTTGTAGAACAGATTGAATTCGTTTTAAGTACATAAAACAAAGCTGGCTTAATGTGCAACTTGCAAAAATATGAATATATTTATAAAGAAATAAAGATGCTGAGTTTAATAATTTCAACAGAAGGCATGAAGGCAGATTCAGATAATATTCGGGCAATTCACGAGTTTCCAGCACCCAAAAATACTAAGCGATTGAGGGCCTTTTTAGATCTTTGCAATTTTTATAGAAGATTCATTTCAAATTGTTGCGTGAGCCGGTCCGTAAATTACCAAAAAAGAAAAATAAATCATATTATTTGCAAACAGACGATTCTGGTGTCGGTTTGGCTAGAGTACTATTTCAGATAGATGATATTAATGAAATGAAAATATAATGCTATTGCAGTAAAGCCTTAAAAAGTTCCGAATTAAATTGTTTTGTCGTCGAACAAGAGTTTTATAAGCTGCCAAAGAGTTGAGGTATAAAGTAAAAAGGGATAGCAATATAAATCTGAAATTTACTCGTGGTAGTAGTATAAATTAAATAGCCGCAAAACTATAGCACTATAACGAAAATTCTTGTATGGAGATTATTACGAACACAGAAAAAAAAATGTTGATTTTACAAACGATATTACCATGCTTTTGACATGTAACAAAAACCTGACATTTGTAAATGACGTTATTGATTCTTTGAAATTAACAATTAAACGGTTAGAACATAATAATTTAAACATAAATATAAGCAAAAAAAAGTTAATACAATTTTTAATAAAAAATCATGAAATAAAGCTAAATATTGTATACAATGGTGAACAAATAAAACAAGTACAAGGAAATTTCCTTTCTAACTGGAAAATTCATAAAGAAAAAGTATGTTATAAATTTAACCGCTTTGTTTACATATTACGGAACCTTGCAAAGTCGGCATCGCAATTAACAGCTCATATGGCGTATAACGGATACATTTATTGTAATCTCCGCTACGGTATAATAATATGGGGAAATTCTGTAGACACCTATAAAGTTTTCATTGTGCAAAAAATGTCTACGTGCAATATGCAATATGGCCCCTCATGAGTCGTGCAAACCAAAGAATGGTAACACTTCCAAAAACAAAACTCAACAGGTCCAAAACTGTGAAATACTTAGGGATCACTGTCGATGAAAATCTGAATTGGGCTCCACATATCAAAATCATATCAAACAGGTTAAGGAAACTCATATATGTTTTTAAATCATTGCGTCAGATGGCAGACTCTAAGTTACTGATACAAACTTTTAATGCACTCTGTCAATTTGTCATTACTTATGGGATCTGTTCCTGGGGTGGGGCGGGCAAAACGTACTTAATAGATGCTGAAAGAGCTCAACGTGTTGTGCTCAAAGTATTACTTTTTCACCCGTAGACATCCCACAACACTGTTGTATGACAAAACGCAGGTACTTAGTGTCCGAAAATTATTTATAAACCAATGTATTAGGTGATTCCATAGTTACTCTGCACACTCTCAACTTGACAGTATAAAACATAATAGAAGAAATAAAGTAGATAGATACTTAGTCCCTAGAACACATAGTGCTTTTGCCAAAAGACCATTATTTACCTTGCGCCAGTACTATACAATAAATTTAACAAAATTTGTATTGCTAAAAGCTACAACAACCACCAAATCAAAAATAAAATTATTAATTGGCTTCAAACTTATGACTATGATGCTACCGAATGTCTATTAAACCTCTAATATGTAAATGTAGTTGTAATTTTTTATTGTTCTCATATTATTTGTTATTATACGCATAAATCATTAATAATGCAGGCAATCATACAGATTTCAAAATATAAAATCTTCATAGTAAATAGTAAAAACACACCACACATACACTCATGTACGCACACACACACACACACACACACACACACACACATACATACACGGCGCGCATGTACGTAGGTTTAGTAACAAGTAAATCTATATATATTTTTTGTATTTTTTTTGTGATTTTATTCAACCAAAGCTTGTTTAATTTAGGAAGGAACTAGCTCTTGTTACACAGGTTAACCTATTACAGGAGTTAGGATCACATTGATATGTATAAATTCGTTTTTTTTGCAATAAAGATTTTTCCAATTTCCAATTTCCTTGCTTATACACCATCGAAACAGCAAAATTTGTGAGTAATAACCCTGAGCTGTTTATAACTGCTGAAGATGTTATCAAATCTAAACCCTTAAGCTATCCAGATAAATTAGTCATTGATAAAATATCAAAAACTGTTAATTTTCATAAAAAATGCTATACCATATGCATAAAAGTATTTTACGCAATAACCAGTAACATAAAACTACAATTAAGAAAGCGTTTCGGGAATGAGTTGAAAACGTGGCTATAGTTAATGAATCTTTTTATTCGGTTAGTCAGTGGTTAGAAAAACAATATCTTTAAATATTTGACAAATTTTGTAAATAATGATATTTCGAAAATTATATACTTTATTACAATATGCCACGAAATTATAAATATTAATGACGTGATAATGCAAATAGTAGTAAATGGTTTTTGTTTCTTAGGTCACTTTCTAGATTATTTTTATTTATTTTTTGGTTAATTATTATGAGCCGTCTTTAATTTTTTCTGTTATTTAATTTATAATGTACTTAATAGTACTTAATATTTTCAATGTTCAATAAATTTGTAATTCAGAAATTGTTAATGTGTTTTACTATATTTTTTGTAACAACTTTACAACACACACATTATGCAAAATAAATAAAAATAAATAAACATACTGTTTACTCAATATTTATGGGTTGTTTTTACTTATTTCTGTATTTATTTACTTTCTCCTTCAGTATTTGTTTTGGTGTTATTATAATATTAAGTAATTTATCGAAGTTAATAACCACTGGGAACGAGGTAATCGCTGCCAAGCAAATTATAATTTGTTTTGTGTTGTTAGTTGTGTAATATAATACGTGAATGAATATAGTAAGCTGTTATTATTTAAAGGCCTCGCTGTTGCTGGTTGTTGGTTTTTCTGAGGACAGAGGTTTCTTTTCGAATAAGTGATAAATTAAAAAAGAGTAACTTTCAATAAGTATTATTTATAATCCATATAGAATAAAAAGTAAATTTTCATCATAAAAGTAACTCCGCTCCCGTCTTCAAGTGAGAAATAATATAGTTTTACCGAATTGTATGGCTTTTGAAACCTAATATTATAATTAAACTGTTGTTATATATGACGTCATCAACTGTAATTTCTACCTTCCGTTACGGGTCAATACACTGTGGTATGACACCTAACCATTATCCCAAGAAATAAATTATAGATCGATTGCATAATATTATTAATGCTGTAATGGCAACGGTTATGGCACCTCCGGGGTGCTCTTCAATCCAGGTAAGACACATAATTGTATTTAGTATTTTTATAATGGATTTCCGCAAAGTAACACCTGATTCTATCAACGATTATGCAAACAAATTTGTCCTATTTTCCAAAAAATGACAAAGTAAAATACACTAAAACTTTTGGTCAGCTTTGGGCGGCATTAATCTGACCTCAGAGGGAGACAACTTTTTAAATTAACGAAAACTGTCAGGTTCACATTATGTAAGTTGGGAGAAATTTTGGGTAATTCCCCAAATTAAGAATTTAGCTTAATTATTCTTATGTATTATGTCAATTACACGGTTCTAATTATAAAAATATAATATGTCAATTTATATTATTATCGTGATAGAGTCACGCTGCAGCTTCATTTCTCGCTATCGGTTTCTGACCCTCTGGGGTAGTGTTACACCAATGCAGGTTATCGTATTATTTGTGTGGCTCATACGAGTAGACATCTACATTTATCCTCGATTAAGAATCAAAATGCAAATGCGTTATCCCCCTGAGGACCATGATGGAATGCCTCGTTTCCAGTAAAAAGGGTCTCCGGTTCTCTACACTCACTTTATGAAACACAGCAGCATTAATTAGATGTTTCACATTGGTATTCTGTGAGAGCGTGGTCCTACCCCGATCCAAGCCAACCCATACGAACAACCATAATGTAGCTGTAGCATGGCTCTACCAGGTTTGTTTTGCCACTCTTTCTTTATTCATTATTTCTACATAACCAAAACCACTGAAGATGATGTTGCTACCACGGATGTTTTAAGCCAGTACGGATTACTCAATCCTGTTCACAAGATCGTCTTGAAAAAAAAATACTCAAGTGCATGTGAGTGCAAGAAAAAAGCAGTATTTTTTAATACGATAATGGTGACAAACGAGCACACAGTCCACCTGATGGTAAGTGGATGCTTTGACCCATAGACATCTACATTCGATTAGGTATTAAAATGCAGATGCGTTGTCACACCTGAGGATTAAGATGGAATGCCTCGTTTTCAGTGAAACGGGTCTCCTGTTCTCTGCACTCACCATACAAAACACATCAGCATTAAGCTGCTGCTTTACGCTAGTATTCTGTGAGAGCGTGATCCTGCCCCGGTCGAGCCGACCCATTCATGCTACAACCATAATATAGCTGCAGCGTGACTCTACCACGTGAGTAAGGTATACCACGTAAGAAGGTGTTACGAATTCGTATCAATGCCAGATATAATATTTACGGTAAGGTTTATAGTAATTATGGTGGCGTAGCAAGCACAGTGTTTATGGCTCGCCGTTTGTGCGAGAGTTGTGGTTTATTTAGGGAGTACGAGGGCGGCACTGAAAATTTCGGGAATCAAGCATATCCAAATAATACAAATGCTAGCATACCATTCTGCATTAACCGTTCTTTATCCCTCTCGAGGAATAGTCGTAACATGGCTGGTTTTGGAGACAAACGTGGCCACCATTTTTTTTGCAACACTCCGTGAACGAACAATTTTTGTTGGCTTTAACTCATTTTCGAACACCCAAACTCGTGACTGGATTTTTGTTTCGAGTTCGTACGTGTATATTCAGGATTCTTCACCTGATACGATGTTGTATACAGCATTTGAGGATCCTGCATGGAGTCTTTCGAGAGTTCTGACGCACCAAGTAACGCGAGCCGCTTTTTGCTCTTCACAGAGCGAATGCGGTATCCATCGGAAAACAACTTTTTTACACCTAATTTTTCATGCAAGAATATTTGTATTTGACTCACGCCAATGTCTAAAGTTGCCTAAATTTCGCGGTATGTCATATGTTGATCTTCCTCAATCAGCTTACGCACAGCATCAACGTTTTCGGGCTTCGGACTAATATTATAATTTTAACTAATAGTAATATAATATATAAATTGTTAATGTGTTAATGAATGTTTGTAAGCCTTAATAATTAAATAAATATTTAAGATTTTCACTTATAAAACATGTACAAATGTCTTATTCCGTGTTCTGTGGAGCCGTTCTAATGTCTTATTCCGTGTTCTGTGATGTACAATAATGCCTTTTAAGCTCAACAAAACCCACGGCTTTATACGTTGCCATCTTCATTAAATTACAACATAATTTATGCCCAAAATATACTAAATAATTTGTTATCTCCTACCTACGTAACGTCAAACATGAATTATTATTAATAATAACTTTAAGTTATATGAGACACATCTACATAATTAACGCAATAGAGCACTTGATGTTAACTGTAAGTTTATAATATATTAAAATAATTTGGAAATTTTCTTATTTAATAAGATGATCATTTTTTTTAATTTGTTTTAAAAATATATATAGTGTTGGTAAACCCGGAAGCGGACCTTTATTCATTTGTATTTATTTTGTAATTTTTATTGTGTTTGTTATATAATTGTTTTTCTATTCTAAGAATAAAATAGAATACTACTTTATTATTATGGTTATTGTAATAAAATTGAAACATAAATAATAACCACGTAGAAGTAAGGAGTAACAACTTCTATAGAATAGTTGAAAAAGTGTCCATCTGTAAGCAGTAAATAACAGTTCAAAAACTCTCCACAACAGCGCTGGAGTAGCTACTGGGATGAAATGAAGCAGCAGTTATCGACGGTTTGAAGTGTGCTGCTAAACTGCTCATTAGCTCTTAAATAATTTTATTTAGTAAATATAACCTCGAAAAAGTCGTCTATCCCAATAATATTTTTCGGCACGTTCTTTAAAATTTACCCCGTAGCTATAGTGGCACCACCTTATTTAATGGTTTTTATGGACACTTTTTAATACACAGTCTGTACTCCTAACTTCTACACTCCATAGATTAGACTATAACACCGTTGATTTAAGAATATCAACTAAACCATGTCATCGTATGGATGTCGTAAGGAGCGACAGAGGAAAACAAGCCAGGAGGTGGACAGAAGCATTTTTTTGATAACAACTGCGGCTGCCAAACCACCCGCCAAACGTGGCAACTACTGCAATGTCACTATGAGGAATTCTATGGGGGAAGCCTTCGTTCAGAACCTTACTTTTACAGAAGGATAGATGGATTAGTAACCACAAAATGAAGAAATTAGAACAGCGGCCAGTCTCAACGGAGACTAGCCGTCGGTGCAGGACAGGATTATAGTGCCCAAGTTTATGTGCAAGCACATATGCACTCTATTCCCACACCGTCATAATCCGATGGGACGGTAAACCGACACAACCGGAGAGAGATTGAGGGCAGGATCAACGGCTTAACGTGCTTTCCGGGTCACTGGGTGAGACACCGCCATCTTCCTGACTCCGGGCAGCTACTGAAAATTTCTTGACGAAAAAACTCATTAATTAACACGGGATTCGAACATAAGATCTCATGATTAGCAGTTGCACTTCTATAAACACTAGACCGACGAGGCAGTTGAAAACCCATAAAGAATCACTTTTTTGTCGGTCTGTCTGTCTGTCAAGGCCCCGTTTCTCATGTTAAAATATCAAGTTAATATTAATATCAGTACTAGGGTCTGTGAAATTCTCGGAGTTAGCCTGAGCTTGATACCCCGCCGGCACAAATGAAATTGTTAAACACAAATTAAAGTGCTGATTTATCATGTGCTCGGAGGTGAAGAAAATCGTAAAATCGTTTTAACGTGGTAGAGCCATGCTGCAGTTATATTAGTAGTACAGTTGTAGCACGAATGGGTCGGCTCGGCCGGGGAAGGACCACGCTCTCACAGAATACCAGCGTGAAATAGTAGCTTAATGCTGCTGTATTTCGTATGGTGAGTGTAGAGAACCGGAGATCCTTTTTACTGGAAACGAGGCATTCCATCTTAGTCCTCACGGGTGACAACGCGTCTGCATTTTGATTTGTAATCGAGGATAAATGTAGATGTCTATGGGCCGCAGCAACCGCTTACCATCAGGTGGACTGTGTGCCCGTTTGTCACCCTATCCTATAAAATAAAAATAAAATAAATAAAATATCGTATTGAGGAAACCTCCATGTCCGTCAAATTAAAAAATACTTCGAAGACGCGTAACGTTGCTTCAGAGCAGTGTATTGGACACTCTCTTGCTCGAAGTCTTCCAAGATATGAGAAGAGGCTTATGTTTAGGAGTGGGACGTGTATAGTCTGTAACATTTTTTATAATTTTGCTACTAAAATACGACTACGGCTCTGCTAAGGCTACGGTTCGACGGCTACAGCCACTTGGACTTGTAAATAAATCAGGCTTCTAAGTGAACTTAGTCAAATTAAAGTCCATTTACAAGTATTATACATAATATATTGATACTCATTATCACACATTTTGATGCTCACTAACTCACTTATACCTATAAGGTACTTAACTACAATCATAATTGTCAATCATTGTTAAGAAGCCTACAGCTCATATAAGGGAAAATATGCATAACTCAAACAAAAAATTACATTTTTCATTTCAAAATTTAGTCTGTCTTTTAATCCGACTTACAGCAGTCATCTGTGCTACTATAGTTTCCGGGATGGCAAGCAACTGTCTACATAACATTTAACAATTTCCTCCAGACTAAGTTAGTCAATCTCCGTTGAGACTGGTCGCCGTAAACGGCGACCAGTCTCAACGGAGATTAGTCAGCGCAGATTCGTAGGACAGGATCATAGTGGCCGAGTGTATGCGAAATCCCAAGTGCACTATCCAATCCCTTACTTTCATAGTTGAATGGGATAGTTATCCAACAAATCGGAGAGACATCTGGCGCAGTACTAACGGATTTACGTGTTTTCGAGGAATGCTGATGAAATACCGCCAACTTCCTAACTCCTGAAATTGAGAATTTCTGGACAGAAAAACCCAATTACTGATTTTGGCCTAACCCGGGTGGTGGGGCCACGTGTCTAAGGCTGCCGAAGTCTAGTTCCCCGGTCGAACCTTAAACCTATTACGCGAGATATTAACTAAAGTGGACTGTATATGCGGTTGCTTCTACGCTTACGTAAAGGCGACTACTATAGCATGCGGTATAATGCACTCGCTCTTCCCTAAAACTAAACTATTATTGTGCCAAAACGCTGAAAAGGAGTCCTGCCTTATTAGGAGAACAACAAAATTGGAGCGGGTTAAACTATGTAAGGCAGGAGCTAATTAAAGGAATATTGACTCACCGGGGTTTCTTCTATCCTGTTGAGCACTATAGCTGCAACTTCTGGAACTTCTTCTAGACAGACACTCTGGGGAGAGGCGGTGCGCGACTATATCTCACACGAGGTGATGCGGTTCTCCTGGAGCTCGACTGCTTCCAGGCTAAAGCGGTTTCTACTAGCGGTGTGGTTTCAACGACGACTGCAGCGGAAAGAGCTGTTGTTCCAATGACTGGCGCGGTGGGAAGAGAACGCGCAACGGTCGCGCGTGCCTTATATGTCCTCGGCCCCGATGATTACGTGATATTCTAGAATCATCTTCTTGCCCCTCCCACCCCACCACCCCGATGTGTCGATGGAGGATCGAGGAGGGTATGAATGATATCGTTTTTCGGAAAGGAACAAGCGACTTGACACTCCTACCGTCAAATATAATAATACGAATGGTTTTCCGCGCAACCACCGGGCTCGAACACAGGATCTCACGATCAGTAACCGCTTTTGGTTGTATAGCTACTAGACTGACGAGGCGGTAAAATATTTAATAATAATAAAAACCCGCAGAAAACTTATCCTACTCGCACTTGTCAGATTTTTAACTATTTATATATTTTTTTTAATAATAAATAGTTATTGTAACAGGTGAACGGAGTAGAAGCCTATGGCACTGATATTTTGTACATTAACATATTATGAAATTGTATTATATAATATGCATAATATGCATGTATTATATATTATAAAATTGTATTATATATTAAGTATATATTACTAATATGAAGTACACTTTCTACTAATTAAAAAAAATAAACACTGTCGAAATGTAAATCATACATAGTGCATATAACTTGAAGTTTGATAGTTGTAGTATGATTAGTATTTATTGACAGATCAATTTCATATGTTAATGAATAAAAAAAATTGATGATTTCTTAATGATTTCACCATTGATTCACCATGATTGAACCAAAAAACTTGAAAATTTGAATACTTTAGTAGCGGCAATAAAACAATGAATTTGTAACGCAATGTTTTAAAATTATAAGTCAAAAGTATTATAGAAGCAGGGGTAACAAATGAGCAAACGGTCCACTTTAAGATATTTAGTAAATGCCGTAGCTATAAACACGTAACATCTACATCTATACTAGATTTATCAGATAGACTTCTGGATAGAATTAGGAACAGTTTTACAGTTTTAAAAATCTGCACCAATAATATATGTAGTGCACGTATTTGCTATAGAGTAAAAAAAACGTAAACGTTCTTAATGATCCGGCAGGACACTCTACATCGTTAACTAATTTCACCTTATAAATTTTTCGGCGACATCTAGTGTTCAATCAATTACAACACAATAGAAAACAACACAGACAACTAGATGTCAACTAAACTAGAAGACAGCGCTATCAAAGAAACAATGACATAAGTTATTGTTAAAATTAATATCATCTGTAAATAAATAATATCTGAATTGTACAGGTACCAACATTTAAAAAAAGAAATACACGAACTTTGTCTTTATTGTAGAACTACTTTCATACGCATATCACTATGGTTGAAATATGCAATATTATTATATCAAAATAATATAAATATAAGATTTCTATTACGTATAGAAAAAGCTTTAGAAGACCGTTGTAGCTCAAACGCTAAGAATCAAAATGTAAAATCCGTTGTCACACCTGAGATGGAATGGAATGTCTCAAAAGATAGAACGAAATGCCTTGTTACCAATATAATAAAAAATATTTTATATTTATCGTAATTCTTTATTTTACTTTCAAAACCAACCTAATAACATACACACGTATGTCTCACAGAAATTAAACTGAAACGATACGAATCGTACGCACAATAAAAGTGATAAGGGTCGAATTTATCTTTGTTTCCAGATAATTCGACCACAGTTTGGTCACGTCTGAATATTCAATGAGCAAGAATAGCGACGGTAAAATATTGTACGCAGGCTGTGACTGAATAACTAAAATGTGTAAATAGTTATACATTAATCTAGTATTCCGAACGCTGCCCAACCGAATTAGATCCGAATTCAGAATTTCAGGAGTTAGTTCCTTCTTTTTTTTTCTTTGACTTATCTTCTCATTGCGTTTAAAAGAAGAGCATACAACCAGTTCGTGTTGCCAGTGATCACATATGAATCTAAGACATGGCGCTTCACGTCTGGGCGTACCAGGATGCTCAACGTAGCTCAGGGAGCTATGGAGAAAGCTATGCTAGGAATTTGTCTGGGTGAAAGACGTAATGAGGTTATCCGTAGTAGAGCCAAAGTAGATATTTCCCAACGGAAAGGTAAGCTGAAGTGGAAATGTGTTGGCCATATGACTCGTAGAACCGACGACTGATGGGGAAAAAAGATTGCCGAGTGGCAGCTTAATACCAGTAAGCGAAGTGCCACAACCAAAAGTGCTTAAAAAGTTTTACTTAAAAACAGAATCATACGTTACTTTGTGCAGATCTATTATATTAAATATGTTAAAATTTTTCATCTGATATCCACAAAGTGGCACAAATCGATCCGTGGAGTTCACGTGCAGTGATGTTCCTAAAGGAACTGTATGCACGACTGGTCGTCGCTGCTGGTGATAAGAGGGCTGGTTCTTTCCTCGCTCAAAGGCTAAATATAGCTATTCAGCGAGGAAATGCAGCCAGCGTTCTTGGCACTATACCACGGGGAGCAGGACTTTTAGAAAAATACATTTTTAGTTTTAGTTTTCCTATATTATCTCCAAGTCGCCATTAGCTCCAAGCCAAGTCGAGCCAAAAAGTGGCACGGCCGTACCATACTTTTCCCGAAGCAATTCAAGCCATTTTCGACCACCTATAACTTTGTAGTGGATAAAACTAGAAACCTGATTTTCAGCAACCGAGTAGAAATTGTATAGACATAGTATATTTCAAATTTCATTCAATTTGAACCAGTAGTTTAAGAATTACTAAGTAGTCAAAGTTTCTTAATTTTGTCACTCACTGACTGACCGATCATCAAAACTCTTAGGCACTTCTAGCAGACATAGACGCTTCAAATTTAGAATACGGTTAGGGTTTATTGTATAAATCAAGGAAAAACTAAAATATTTTTAATTTCAGTTCAGTTTTCTAGATACATCAACTGCATAAATAACTTTGTAATCCTATATAAATATATAGAAGTACAAAGTTACATTTGCATTGAATGAATCAGTGTACTTGTATATGTATAATAGGTGTAGATAGGTACTTTGTTGGTATTCAAGAAGTAGAAGATACCGAAAAAGAAATAAAGTAGAACCTATCTACAAAAAGAAATGAGATGCCATCAAAAACATAACTTGTAAAAAAAAACAAGTCTCGCAACTCAGTTCTACTACCGTAAAAAGTTGTGAGATCCATATAATACCAAGTCGGTTAATTTATTCAGTCCTTAGTACTTAAAGGTCCTTCTGTTTTAAGTTATTATGTAATTAGCTAACCTAACAACATTTTACAGTGACCATACTAATGTTAAAAATCTTTTATGTTTTAAATATATAGATTGACTTGGCAATCGCACTAAGCAATCTAATTTAATATAATATGTATTACTTATGAGATACATTGCATTTTCACTATTTCATATTACATCAAGAAGTTGTCATCATCAAAGTCAATATTTAACATCGGCAGTAAAAAAAAATCACAATGATATTAGGCCGAAAATAGTATGTCATTTTTATGAGTAAAATTTAAAACACATGAAATATTTAAAAATAAATTCCAAATTGAAATTGAAACTGCACGTTTCTGTATTGAAAAGCAAAATCACACTCTACCTAGTATTTCATAAAACGCTTGCCTTGCTTTATGAACAACTTTCAGACGGCAAACTCTTTGACGCAGAATCGCTGACTGGTTGGAAATACCTGGCTACGGCAGTATTACATTTTGTAGAATATGAATTGAATAAGAGTTCCATAAACCGTAAAATTTCACTTTTATTATTCTTTTTATATTTTAGTAGATTTTTAACCGTGTTGTGGCTAAAGAGACTTCAATAATTATTTCAATCTTGTTGCTGTAAGAATTTATCTATGCATTTCATTTCGTGGGTGCCTTAACGTGCATCTATGAAAAATCCAAAAGAATATTGAGGAAAAAAAAAAGAAAATGCATAATTTGCCGGAAATAGGTACAAATATTATATTTAAGAAAAAGCAAAAACATCGAGTAATTTATTTATTATTTTTCATTGAATTCATTAATATAAACAAAAATTGTAGCTTATGACAATTAAAAAAATAAACATAACCCGTAACAATGTAACGAAACGACTACAACATTTTGAAACGTGGCAGAGCCATTTTACAGTAAAATTGTAGATGTAGCACGAGTGGGTCGGCTCTGAAGGAGAAAGACAACACTCTCAAAGAATACCAGCGTAAAATAGTAGTTTAATGTAGCTGTGTTTCGTATGGTGAGTGTGGAGAATCGGAGACCGTTTTTACTGCAAAACGGGACATTCCATCGGGATTAGATGTGGACGTCTATGGGCCAACAAGTAATACACTTACCATCAGGTGAACTGTGTCTTAGTATGTCGTCACCCTTTTAACAAAAACAAAAATCATTTTGGCTTCCAATAACCGGCGATATAATACAATTTATTCGGCGATTAGCACCATCGTCAAAGAGATATATTCCTGCGATTTTATATGACAGTAGTTCGGAAAATCTAAAAGCGCACTCCTCATGAGCGTTTTAATTAAAAAAAATATATCTTTTAAGCGTTTTCTGTGAGTCTGATAACAATCCACAATAGCGATCATCTTGAGGATAAATGGAAAATTATTCATAAAGATTTATTTCATTTCGTGGCGTATATTTTACTGAAATGTGAAGACAGACAAGTCTACAGACTAACTGATAGCCGTACTAATAATTTTTAACCATATTTTTTGTAAATATAACTATACAAATGAATTAAAAATACGCTGACTTTATAACATAATATATCAGGTTACCAAAACATCCCTTTTTATTGATTTAGTGTCTAAATAGAATAAAGCTCTTACACACGCTCGCGCGTTCGAAGCGAAGTGAAGGACGGCCCACTGTTAGATGGAGTGAAGTTTTCAATTTGTAGATCATACAAATACTTGTTCTGAGTGAATTTGCCGCTTGCAGCGCTCTAATTCAAGGCCAATGCGATACCGGGTCGTCCGAACTTACTTACGTTACTTTACGGCTTACGTGTTTTAGTAACGTATTCTTAATTGAGAATTGTGATCAACTAAGAAATATAACAAGCGATGCCGGAACTATGCTCAACTTCTTGAACCGCTCTCACGCACACAACTTTTATTTCCTTAAGCCATTCTTATTTATTAATTTAGTACCGTTCAGTAAATACCTGCTCTACGAAGGAAAAAGTTTAAAATTATAAATTTAAAGTTTACAAAATAAAAAATATACAACTGATAAACAACTATACAAATCATATCTGAAGTAATTATTTTGCCCTGCTCTTCATTTTTAAAACTAATAGTTTTTTTATTTACAGGAGGAAAATGATGTAGACCGAAAGAGCAAAAGCACTTTCTATTTCTTCCACTTTCGAGTTGCTCTCGTCTCCAAACGACAAATATATCGTTTGCAGTGAAGCAACGTGCGAAGTAACGTGGGAGGCTTAAAGCAACAGCAGCCTAATGACCCTGCCATTGGGACCGCGAACTCTAAAGGTCGTGGTTTCGAATCCGACATTTGACTTCTGTCATAAACCACTCCTAACACAAGCATTTTAATCTTACCAAGAATGATTACAGAGAATACTGTGACAGATTATCCACTTAAACACCTCTTCATGATAAAAGAGAACTCAACCCTCTCAGAAATGAGGGGAGGCCTGTGCCCAGCAGTGGACCGCATATAGGCCGTAACTTTACTTTTTACTTTACAACCTAGTCGTAGAAATCAAACGCTTGAAACTTAAACTCAATTTAGTGTAGTGTAGTTTCGTCTACAGCTGTATTGAGTATATAACATATACCAACAGCGAAAAATCGATTAAGATAAGAGAATCGGTTAACCCAGATAAACCTGAAACAATTATTTTTGAAAACTGAAAATATTACTATTTTTTGGTTTAATTTTAAATTAAGACCTTATGTAATATAAAAATAAATATTGAAACAAATATTGACTGTAAGGATTTTAAGGAAACAGTCGTCCTATATGTAGGATAATAAGGGGAGTAGAATAATAAGGGAGAAATAAGAGATCATATGGCAAAATAGCATGTAATCGTAAAAAATCAAGAAACATTTGTAACTTTAAAAAAATGTGTTTTATAAAGTAACTATAGATTAGAAACATTATTTATGAATGATATGTTTCAAAATACTTGACACACGCTCCAGCATCACATTTTTGCAGCGTGTCAAACATTTCTTATGACATCGACGGCAGCGTGTTTGCTTGGTTCGAGGAATAATCATACGATTTGGTATTTTCCATTATCAGCGTATTCATGTTAGGCTTTCCTCTACAAGGTGCAGGTGTGTACAAGTTAGATTGTGAATGTGGTCTCTCTTACATAGGTCAAACAAAAATGTCTATAAAAACCCGCGTAAAGGAACATATGGCTGACGTGAAGCACCGACGCTCCGGGAAGTCTGTATTTTGCGAACAAATTCAAGATCGTCCCCAACATTACATTAGATTTGATAAATCACAAATTCTCGCAAAAAAGCGAGGTCATTGAAATTAAAAAACATCCAAATTTCAATAGAGAAGGTGGATGGGTGCTGACATCGGCTTGGGATCCTATAATTAACAAAATTAAACCCAAACCCAAGCATACCACTGCAAGACTTCATAAAACTATAAGCTCGTTTTGCGTAAATCGGACCAAACACTAATATTCAAAAACTGAAGGTAGCCAGACTAACTATGACATTGGGACGTCAAACATCTCAGTCCCCCCGTGACCATGGGTGCTGTAAAGCACCCGAAACGTCGGGATAATAAAAATAAGTTAAATTGGTAATTAAACGCGATAAAATCTATAAATAATAGTTTTATTCAAAATAAAGTCAAATCTATCCTTAGTCGTAGCAGAGCTGATAAAATCGTTCTATGTATCAGGAGAGTTTTCCAAATAGATTTTTCTTCGCGGGAGCTATGAATAATCACTGAAAAGCAATAAGCCAATTAAATATTTCATATCCTAAGCGGTTATGCTTACAGGCAAATTCTTTTTGACGGCATATCTTCATTTATAAGGTTTTCAAACCACTGGGGTTGCTTATCTTGGATAGCTCCTTGGACCTCAGGCCAATTCATTGAAGGGTTTTTCAAGCCCCGTTTTCTATACGCTTATGTTTGCCTGGGTTTTGTTCGACCTGTAGATTTGGCAGATTCTTCTTCTTTATCACCCACCCAACTTTGTTCTTGTAGTGATACTTCTGCCGGTGAAATTAGTATGTTTCGTGACAAATTGTTCAGCGTCATATTATCCTTTTCCCCACAATTTTCATCTGTGGGGCCGCCGGCATTAACAGGAGTAACACGATCTTCCTTGCCCATTCCAGTAAAATACTGCAACGGGCATTGTAGCGACAGTGAGACTCATAGAATTACTGACTGATCCCTCTTAGTCGCCTGCGCGGTACTTTATAGCGCTATAACGAGTGGGATATTATAGTTCTACCTTCATTTGTTCGAATTTCCTTATATTTTTTAACTCTCATTCCCAATAATTATATTATATCATTGTGAGCCGTTCCTAAGCGGGAAGGGGTAGTTAATTATAAATTGATAAATGTAAACCCGATACAAGTGGACTAGGGACGATTTAATGTTCTTAAACTTCTCGAGCCCTGTCTTTCTGAATGTGGTTCACTTAGCTTAAAATAGTGGAAGGTATTTCAATTCATCCATATCGAACGGCTTTCAATTGCTCTAGTAAACATTTATTCTTCTTAAAGATACCTAAAAGAACTAAATTATTAACAAACACAACGTATATACACACACATAAATTACTAAATAAGGATCCTAACTAAGAATACCACACCATAAATACTATAAACGGGCTATAACATAACCTTTAGAAAAATCATTTGGAATGATCGAAACATATTTGTTTATTCTGGTCACATACATAGATATAATTTAATAGAAAGGAAAAAATAATATATAGTAAAGAGGGGAAGGCACCGTTAAAATTTAATGCCGTGACCGGGATATATATTTTCAAAAGTAGCTCGTCAATATAAAAATTATAAGGTAGGCGTTACGTCTACAATTTGTTGATAGTGAAATCGAGAAGTGTCTTGGACGATGCTGTGTAAAGAGGGTGAGGGGGAAACATTTCAAATAGGGAGGGCTTACTGTAATCACCTCGCTAAGCAAAGGAATGGGCGAAAGTAGTGTCAAATGAGTCACGTTATTGATATCGCTTTTCGTCGCTGGTCTAAATGTATTACATCTGATACAGAAGCGATGGTTATAACGCCATACATAGCTGATGTGAAGAATAGATTCAATAGACCACAAATCCTCGCAATTTTACACCGATTCCTACCAAGGCTAACTCGCAAGGCTAGTGAAATCAAAAAACATTCCAATTTCAGTATAGAAGATGGATGAGTGCTATCATCTGCTTGGAACCTACAATTAATAAAATTATATTCATGCCCATGTCCATGAATGCATCACTTCAAGATACTTTAGGCTCAATCTGCGTACATCGGGATAAAAATTATTGTTCAAAAGCTAAAGATAGCCCAGCAAACTATGACATCAGAACGTCAAACACCTCATTCACCCGCCGAAACGTCGGGTATCAAAAAAACAAAACGCGTTGAAAGCCACAAAATTTGATTCAATTAAGGAGTAAGGTATGATCTTAGGTCACCAACATAGAACAATTCAATGAGACGATTGTACCTTGTTTAGAGTTAGGGCGGCATCAGATGTGACCAAAGTGGCAACAGATCCAATACCAGCTACAGAGTCAAGTCTTAACGAAGACTAGTCTTATGCACGGAAGAGGATTATATTGTGAAAGTTTGTGCAAACACAGGTGCACTCCCTCACGGTCCACACGGTCGTAATCCAACGGGACGACAACCCGACACGACCGGAGAGAGATCAGACGCTGGATCAACGACTTTATGTACTCTTTGATGCACGGAGCTACTACTGTGCTGGGCTACTAATGTGAATTTCTGATATAAAATCCAAATGACTGATTATGATCCCAACCCGTATTCGGGATTCGAATCCGGGGCCTTATGATCAGCAATCGCACTTGCGATCACTAGACCATCGAGGCAGTCTAGGTTTTATTTCACACAGAGTACAGCTTTTTTTAAATTATAACTATCGTATAACAATATATTAAACCAAATAGAATAGAAAAGAATAGAGGGTAATATAATAGAGATAAAATACCAAACGCAGATATGTTATTAGAACACAAAAAAATATTATAGCCCTGTTAAAAATCAAGATTTAAGTATAAAAACTGTGCTGATAAGAAACTGGTCTAGCAGTTTTTGGTGTGTATAGAATTATTACACTCATCGCTTTTTAGTCAATACTAGTATCAAAAACGTTATATATAAACTCTAAAGAGTCAGTAATTAATATAATAAAAAAGGGCCAATGCAAAGGCAAAAAATACAAAATCAGACTCCCGCTACGTATAAAAACTTTATTTAACAGTGATAAAGATAAGAGTAAAAATTAAGGGAAGAAAAAAGGGATATTGTAATATTAAGGAATTAATAGATAATAATAGCCCCTGCGTGATCGTTATTGATGTGCTATTTCTAATTTTTTTTAAATTAATTATTGTATAACTTTGATAATTTGCTTTTCTTCGAGGGTAGGTGCAAAGTATAATTAAATTTACTGTTTTATTTTTAACTCCAGTTTGTAAAAATAAGTTTTAGCGTTATTATCACTTATAGGAATGTGTATTTAAATTAGTTCTAAAAACTTATATTCATCTTATTACTTCTTCTTATTTTCATAATACTATTTTTCTATCTCTCCTCGGTTATTAATTCACTTTACTGCAATGGCAAATATCTCTGAAGTTGTGAATATCCGAAAAGAATTGGAAGGGAGCTTGACCTGGAAGATGGCCGAGTTTGAGAAACATCCGAAGGCTGCAACTACTCCAACTAACCCAACAGTTTTACAGCTTCGTGAGGAGTTCGATTCATTCAGGGATCCATGTTCAGCCTGCTATAATAGAAAATTCAGGAATGTAACAAAAGTGTTGATGCAATCGGTATGTATCACCGGAGAAAAGTTCTGCTATTTGGTGGACATCTGAAGCTTCTGCAGTTGACCTAAAACAGCAAATTCTACAGCTGTTGCACAAGTATCTGGGTCTAACTCATATAACAGATGACTCTCTCAAGAAATGCCACAGACTTTGTGTTAAACCCAGTATACATCCAAGGCCAATTCTTGTGCACTTTAGTGATCATAGCACTAAGTCTGCGATTTTGAAATTAAAATCAAAGCTTAAAGGGTCTGCCATTTCAATGTGTGAATTCTTCACTGAATTTCGCTAGGCCATACATTAGAGTGCCCGTAATCATTTTTTTTTTATAGAAGAGGGGGCAAACGAGCATGCGGCTCACCTGATGTTAAGTGACTACCGCCGCCCATGATCAACCGCAACACCAGGAGAATTGCGGGTGCGTTGCCGGCCCTTTAGAAAGGAGTAAGCTCTTTTCTTGAAGGTCCCCAGGTCGTATCGGAATTAGCAATATCTGGACTATTGATGGGCAATCTATGTGAAGCACTCGGAAGGCCGAACGATATTTCCACTGAAGAGGAATTGGAAGGTCTAATAGCCAAGTACCCCATGGATGGCTGAGAGTTCTAACAAGGATCCTAATAAAATGGTCACTCCAACGCAGCAGAGCTCTTCGAATCGGCAAAATGATGCAGCATGTCGCGCTCAAACTTCAGCGGTAACTCACTTTGATGACGTAAAGAGATCTAGACGACTGGTATACAATACAAGTATAATGCATAAAATGTTTCGTATGGTAAGTAATAAGAGCTGGATACTATTTTTCCGGTACTTAACGACTCATTTCACCTCAATAGTCGTAGTCAGGGGTAAATGCATCTGTATTTTAATCCTTTATTGAAGATAAATAATTGGGGTACTAGATATTTTCTTTGTATGTAATCTATTAATTTAGCTAATAGTATTTTTCTAGCTCAGTCCTGCCATCGCACGGGTTTCTGGATTTCGACAACAGCGCCACCTTGTGGGTTCAATTCGGAATCTTAATCCAGGTACTCACTCAAATAAACACAATAAATTTCAACACTACTTCTAGCCGTTTTTGAGTTTATTGAGACGTTAGTCTTAATAAACTCAAAAACCAGCAGTTGATTTTTAATTGATCTTTATACAGAATGTCCAAGAAGCTGACGTCAAGCCGGAACCGGGTGATAGAAGTCATAGTAGGAGTTAGAAGTAATTCCAACATTGCTTTTAACTTTCCAAGTATCCTTGTTACTCTTATCATATTTTTTTTTTTTTTTATAGGATAGGGTGACAAACGAGCACACAGTCCACCTGATGGTAAGTGGTTGCTGTGGCCCATAGACATCTACATCTATCCTCGATTACGAATCAAAATGCAGATGCGTTGTCACCCGTGAGGACTAAGATGGAATGCCTCGTTTCCAGTAAAAAGGGTCTCCGGTTCTCTACACTCACCATACGAAATACAGCAGCATTAAGCTACTATTTCACGCTGGTATTCTGTGAGAGCGTGGTCCTTCCCCGGTCGAGCCGACCCATTCGTGCTACAACTATACTACTAATATAACTGCAGCATGGCTCTACCAATCATATTATTGGATATATTCATCTCCTTTCGTATTTTTCCTTCTGTTACAGTTTACTTTGTCTGGTAACATAATAACAATTTTTAGTTTTATAAGCCGTCAGCATTTGACTGAGGTATAAAATATAAATCGATCGTAATCTAATTCTATGTAAATAATTGCTATCCAACCAGATGGGAGACCTCGCCAGGGGAGACCAAACGGCAGAGGTTTTGATTATATACTTGTTTTATCGGATGAAAGTTAATCAAAATAGGTTTAATGAAGTAATTATTATGTAGATTAGTTTTATTTATTTTATTTAAAAATATAAAAAAATATTTGAAAGAACTAAGAAAAATACCATTTAGTGCATGACGTCATGGGTTTCATTTATTTTGTGTAGGTAGGTTTTCATTTACTGATCAAGAGTAATTTTTAAAATAATAATGATCTCCTGATCGAAAGATGATGTAATAATATTTGTATTTTGTCTCCCATAGTTTCGTCAAAACTCCCTTGTAATAAACTGACAACACCGGCTGACCAGACTAACCTACAAAGTAACGAATAAAAAAATCGTGTTTTCATACAACAATAGTGGTTAAATAACAGAACTTATTGATGAAAAGTGATCTTGGTGTTATTATACGGTTTTCTCACATAATTGCGACACTATTTAACTGCACAAACCGACATAATTATTTATTTTCCACGAGCACGTTATCCATAAGTGATTCAAATGTCACTGACTTAGGTGAGAAGCGAGTCCACCAATTTTAGTAGACTTTATTTGGGCCGTTCTGTACTGACAATGTGGCATCTAGACAGGTATATGATCAAATTCTTTAGTATTCCCTTTATTCATATTCCAATAGTTTTATGTTAATTATTAACTTATTATTTGATTTTAATACTGTAGTAAACTTTAATTGTATTTGTAAACTTTAGTAAATTAGTTTGTGTTTGTGATTTATACCATGTAAAAAGTTGTTAAAATGTTACTAATTACCATAGACAAATGTTATTGTAGTCCGTAGATTATGAAGGTTAGAGAACAGGAGAACGATCGCCGTAGAAAATAGTGTCCCAGAAATATGGACACCATAAGTGAGGCGCTGTGATCGAACAGTTCGCTCAATAAAAGTCATTTTCAGTCTATTTTTCCGATCAGATGCTAAACCACTTGCACATCCACGCACAATTAAATATTTCTCCATTTTTTAATGTTTCATTTTGTCAAAAATTACAAAATTATGAAGCATGAAAATTAAAATGAAAATTTGTACATTATTCAACTAACTTCATCTACTTGTACTCATAAACAGCTAACTTCGCAGTCACTACTTACCGACGTCAGCGCCGCTATATATTCTACAATTTTCAAGGACAGGCGGGCTATGCTTTAGTATGTAGTGATCGTTCTCCTGTTCTCACAAAGCACAGACTATTGACCGCAGACAATAACTGTTACTGTCAACACTGTTATGATAACATGAGCACAGATCCTTTTGCCATATAGCCTAATTTTATACTTTTGTGGATTTATATTTTCTTGATGTTCTACGTAATTTGTTTAATAGTCTTGAGTTATTTTGAGCTGATTTTTATTGCTAATTTTTTTCCCTTATAATTAGACTTTTGTGTCCTGCTATTTAGATATTTAGTTTTCTTTTTATTTTAATATTTATATAATATTATAATTTTTGTTTATAATTGGAATCACTGTTTTGGCCTGTTATTTAGTTACTTCGCTTATTTTTGTTTTTTTTTATATATATATATATATATATATATATATATATATATATATATATATATATATATATATATATATATATTAATTGTTTAGTAGAATTGCATTTTTTGTTATTTAGTACTGATTTTATTATGTAAACAGTGAACTGGCGGGATGATCTTTCATGATTTATTAATATTTAAGTCATTGTTTTCTGTATTTCAGTTATATTTTTTTACATATTATCGATAAATTATGCAGTTAACTTATCATGCCTGAATCTGACTCCTTTAGTTCTATTGAGTCAGAGAGTTCTTTTGTATATTTTAATGATCAGATAAATTATAGTGTGCCCTCTTTAAGTGGCCAATGGAATAGCATTTTTCATTTATGCGATAAAACGTTAAATGTTTGTCATATTATCGCACAAAGCATTCCCAGACACGTTTCTGAGCTAGAAGCATCATTCTCTAAAAACAAGATACATGCTATATTAGTTTCAGAAACTTGGTTGAAACCGTCTTTATATTCGGCATAGTATCCTCTTGTTGGGTTTGTGCTGATTAGGAATGGTCGTATATATAAAGGAGAAGGTGGAGTTGCAATATATCTCCACGCTTCAATTTCTTAGAAAATCACATTAGCATCCCATTCCCTTTATACTGCTTCCGCTGCACTCCTTTTCATAGAACTATATAAAAAGGGTCAAGGATGATTCTAGAAGCAGTGTATGTCCTCCTTCCACTGATTACTTCGCCAATTTAGAAGAGGCTCTTGATAACATTGGTTCTGAGTACGCTCACTGCATAATCATGGGAAATTTCAACACGGATTTACTGAAAAATTCAATCCGATCTCAAAAGATTCGTAAAATCATTGAGTCTGTTAATCTCAACATTCTTCCTTTAAAGGCAGCTCATCATAATATCGACACTGATGACTCTCTGACTGATCTCATTATAGCTGACTTCTCTGACAGAGTGCTATCATATGGGCAACTTGAAAGGCCGGAATTTTCCCGCCATGACCTTATTTATGTATCATATAACCTCCCAAATATCGACCTACCGTACGGTTCCTACGTAATTTTAGAAAAATTAATATGGATAAGCTTATGAAACACACATCGCTAATAGATTTCACGCCATTAGCAACTGCATCCACAGTAGATGATAAAGTCACTACATTTAATAACATAATTCAAGTTTTATATGATAACCATGCTCCTGTACGTATAATAAAACTACGGTGTCCACCAGCTCCCTGGATGACTGAAGAGGTACGGAAGGCAATGACCAGGCGAAATCAAGCATTTGGCCGGTTCAAGAAGAGCAGATCTGAGGAAAACTGCTTGTATTTTAAGAAGGTCAGAAATAAATGCAATCAGATCTTCTGTAAAACGCCGATTATCGCCGTTCTGCAAAACTCCAATTTATCCATAGCAATATAAATAATTCTTCGCCAGCTGATGTGAGCTGATGTGCCTAGAAGATTGCAATGCAGTGAACGATATGAATGACAAGCTCGTGGAAACTGTCCATGTGGACGGAGCTAAGTTCTGCAAGACCCGCCGCAAAAGAACACAAACGCTCTGCGATCACACCTTTAATCTCATGGCTGTTAGACGGGAGATGAGGCTGCAATTGTCAACAGATTTGACAGCATACAGGCAACTGAACAGACAGATCTCCAAATGCATGCGGTGAGACTTGCGCAACTTTGATACTGCTCGTATTAAAGAAGTGATCGAGCGGAAGCAGGGCTCCAAAGTCTTTGCAAGAGATCTATCTGCCAGTAAGAGCCAACTGTCAAAGCTGAAGACTGAGTGTGGCAGCATCATTTCCGGGACACGTTAGATTCTGAGTGGGATTGAGAGGTTCTATGGACAGCTGTACACATCATCGTTGGAGCCACACGCAAGTGTGAGTAACGATACAAGAGCAAGTCTTATCCGACACTACTCCGATGATATCCCGGACGTCAGTCTGAGCGAGATTAGAATGGCTCTCCAGCACCTTAAAAACTTTTGGTTGGACGGTTGGAATTACAGCGGAGTTTCTGAAAGCTGGTGGAAAACCGGTACTTGAAGTCCTTCAGAGCCTCTTTGATTCCGTCCTCCATGGTGGCACTATTCCGTACGCGTAGAGTAGAAGTGCGGTGGTCTTGTTCTTCAATAAAGGTGACAACACCCTCTTGAAGAACTACAGACCGATATCCCTTCTAAGCCGCGTCCACATGCTGTTTACGAAAGTCATTATGAATCGTCTCCCACGCAGACTCGACGACTTCCGGCCTCCCGAACAAGCTGGTTTCCGAAAAGGCTTTAGTACCATAGACCACATACATACCCTTCGGCAAATTGTACAAAAGTCCGAAGAGTACAATCTGCCACTTTGCCTGGCGTATGTGCACTATGAGAAAGCCTTTGATTCCTTCGAAATTTGGGCGGTGCTACAGTTTCTTCAGCGGTGCCAAGTTGACTATCGGTATATCGAAGTGCTGAAGTGTTTGTATAGTAGGGCTACCGAGTACAGAACCAGAGTACGAAACCTATCCAATTGCAGAGAGGTGTAAGACAAGGTGACGTTATCTCCCTGAAACTCTTCACCGCTGCATTGGAAGATGTTTTCAAGCTACTGGACTGGAAAGGATACGGTATTAACATCAATGGCGAGTACATCACTCACCTTCGATTTGCCAACGATATAGTCCTTATGGCAGAATCGCTGGAGGACTTAAGCACTATGCTCAATGACCTTAATAGTGCCTCCCAACGGATAGGTCTTGAAATGAACATAGACAAAACAAAGATCATGTTTAATGTCCATTTCACACCTATGCCGGTAGTTGTTGGGAGCACTAAGCTCAAAGTAGTTGACGAGTACGTTTACCTGGGACAAATAGTCCGACTAGGTAAGTCCAACTTCGACCGAGAAGTCAATCGACGGACTCAACTCGGCTGGGCAGCGTTCGGGAAATTACGACGCATCTTCTCCTCAGGTATACCTCAAAACCTGAGAACTAAGTTGTACAACCAGTGCGTGTTGCCAGTGATGACCTACGGAACCGAGACGTGGTCTTTTACTGCCTGCCGTATGAGGACGCTCAAAGTCGCTCAGCGAGCTATGGAGAGGGCTATGCTCGGAGTTTCTCTGCGTGATAAACCTAGAAATGAGGATATCCGCAGTAGAACCAGAGGAACCGTCATAGCCCAACGGATTAGTAAGCTGAAGTGGCAATGGGCCGGCCATATAGCTCGAAGAACCAACAACCGTTGGGGAAAAAAGTTTCTCGAGTGGCAGCCTCGTACCGGTAGGCGAAGTGTAGGGCGACCCCCCACTAGATGGATTGACGACCTGGTAAGACATGTAGAAAGTCAATGGATGCAGGTGGCTCAGGACCGTGCTTTGTGGCATACTTGGGGGAGGCCTATGTTTAGTAGTGAACTTGTCACTCATGGCCCCCGTGATTAAATAATAATTAAAAGAGAGAAGTCCGTAAAAAAAAATAGTTTATTAAATGTGTATAATTCGCGTATATATAAGAAATAATTTCTTATCTCATATTTCGACGCTCTGGAAAGTTAAATTTTATAGACTGCATATCCTCTGTAAGGAACACTGACCCCTACCAAAGATGATATTTAAGGCTATTAAATTGAAAAAGCAATCTTATTTCAATTGGGAAGATGCCTGGGTGCTATCATCTGCTTGGGATCTTATAATCTATACGTAAAATAAATCTGTAGAAAATTCGTGTCTGTAATTCTAATAACTAAGCAAGTGCAGGGGACTAAATAAAGGGTACTGAAGCTAAATCAGTGGTTTTTAGAATTTTTGTATTTATTTTATAGGATTTCTTTTTTTTATAGGATAGAGTGACAAACGAGCACACAGTCCACCTGATGGTAAGTGGTTGCTGTGGCCGATAAACATCTACATCGATCCTCGATTACAAATCAAAATGCAGATGCATTGTCACCCATGAGGACTAAAATGGAATGGCTGTTCTCCGGTTCTCTACACTCACCATACGAAACACAGCAGCATTAAGCTACTATTTTACGATGGTATTCTGTGAGAGCGTGGTCCTTCCCCGGTCGAGCCAACCCATTCGTGCTACAAAATACATACTACTAATAATTGCAGCGTAGCTCTATCACGTATATCTTTCTATCTGTCTGTGTATTCACGATTCACGAAAAACTCAAAAACTACTGGACCGATTCCCATGAAACTTTGTTTGTATGTAGTTAGTCAACCGGGGCTATTTACAGGCTAATTTTTATTCGATTACGGAATTTTAAAAAAGAAGGTCGTCTTTTCCTTTCTTTAAATGTTAATTTTATGTTATGATTCTGTCTATTAATGTATATGCAGGATGACTGGTATTTTTTTCAAATAAAAAGCATATTTATAAATAAAGCTTCAAAGTTAGTTTTAACCTTTGTTTAATAAATTGAAACTACGCCGACGATCTACACTTTAGTTTTAAAAACAGTGCCATCTATATTCAAACAGAAAAAGCACATTTTGCGTTCAGTTAATAATAAAATATAATTAAATAAATTACATTTATATGTTAAAATAATGAGATATATAAAATTATTTAAAAATCCTTACGTTAATTTTTAGCTTATTCGGTATGAAATGAATGAAGTTTATCAAAAATATGAAAATCTATAATATGGTTTATAATTTAATTACTAACGTATATGTAAACTGATTTAAAATGGTCTGCCTATAATTATTGCAAAATTCTCATTATCCTTATTGTTCGATCAAAAAGATTTTTAGATAATATCATGGCCAAAACGTAGACCGATCATATCTTTTTTAAATTTTTTTTATAATTTATAGACTAAAGTTATTTTTAACATGTCGGTTCCATTGTACCTTATAACTAAATAACACAATAAAATTTATGAAATTACTTGCACAAAATACTAACTAACTTTTTGGAACATTCCGCAAGCAAGTGTTACATATTCTCTTTGTCTTGCATGTTTCGCAATTTGGAAATTGTTTCTTTTTCATTATGGAAGCAAACTTGTTACGCGGAATGTAGCATGAACATATTTTCTATTCAATCATCATATCTTAAAGTAATAAATTTCGTATATTTATTTTCCTAGTAGTAATTTAACATTGTTTGTTGACCATGTCATAATAAAATTGTCCGAATCAAGGAAAAGAGACCGTTTGACGATATTAAACTCAAAGAACTAAGCAACATTGTAATTTTATAATATTATGGTCATATCGTTATATAATTTTTCACTTCTAGCGGCGCTGATAGCTTATTTTTAACACAGAATTTTTAGCAGTCAAAGCTACTTTATGCCTTATTTATATAATAAATAAAGCGGCTTTCCAGTTGCACCCCAACCTTCTATCGCTGATATTACTGCGAAGCATAGTTTTGGTTTTCATCTAATAATAGCGCATCTACTCACTGCTAAATAAACTAATGATAAGTCACTGATAAAGGGGACAATCATTTTTGGGCCCATTAAAAATATTAACGTCACTTAATGGTATTACATCAAAAAAAAGACACCAAATTATAATAGTAAATGGCCTACAGATTTTTCGAAAATGTAAACGGAATCAAGAAATATGAAAAAAAAATTAGTTGTTTTGATATTCGTGTTCTGATTAGTGTAATATGGGTAAAATGCGTGTACCTAATTAGTCATTTTGCAGTTTGTATAAAAAGAAAACTATTTTTTCACAAAGCTGACTTAAAAAAGATACCACTAAGAACTTTATGTTTAATTTCTAAAAATTTTAGCTAATATCACGTTATAACATAGTTCTAAATGACTGTGAACCAAAACGTTATTTTATCATTGACTTCCGGTAATTCCCAGCGGCCGGCGGACGGGTACGGCGGGGCGGGGCGGCGGGGTATTACCTACATCTTTAATCTTAACGGCATTGACGTTCGTCACCGTTTGCGCGCCGCCCCCGAGCGGTCGTGCACACAGTTCTTTCGCGCCTCCGACCTTTCGGTAGCGCAACCGCTTGCCCGCGCGCCCCGCTCTCCCCGGCTAACACCGGCCGAGCAGACGCCGTTGGTGAGTCACTTTGTTTTCGCATCGTTCCTGCCCCCTTGCTCCGGCGGGGAGGCTTGAACGCGCTTTGCTTGTTTTGTTTTATTTGTTAATTTTTCTGTTATTGTTATTATTTTTGTTATACTGTTATTTGTTGTGTATACTATCCTTAGAAGATCGTCTCTTGCTCTTCTCAGAGCAAGCCCTTGTTCTTTTCAGAACATAGGGACCCCAGCTTCTGGGATAGAACGTCAGTCCTCCCCATCTGCCCCTAAGGCCCTGTTCTTCTCAGAACAGGGACCTCCAGTGTTCTTAGAATAAAAACGTCATCCCCCCTATCCAGATCAACATGTCGTCCATGGATGCTAGCCAAATTTTGGCTCTTTTTCAACAATTTTTAAGAACCCAAGGCGTAGCCCTTGATAGCTTCTCAATTGAGCTTACCCCCTGTGCCCCTAAGGCATGTGTACCCCCGCCCGCCGTCGCTGCTTTCCTCGCGACCCAAGCGGCTGCCCCGCAGTCCGACTCGCCCGCGTCCCCCGACTCCGATATGGAGCACTCGGACACCACGTCCGTTACCTCATCCTCCCGGAAGAGGACCGCCCTCAGCTCCACCGGCTCCTCGGATTCTTCCGACTCTGAAGGAACCATAACCGACTCCCAAGCCGAATTCACGTTAGTGAAATCAAAGCGCGGCCCGAAACGCGCTGCCACTTCTCGCACTCCCCCCGCCTCAGCGGCCGCCGCCGCCCGCACTCCCTCCGCCGCTGCCTCTACCTCCGCAGCTCCCATCGTTGCCCCTACTTCCGCAGCCCCAAACGCTGCCACCTCACAGTCGAAAGACAATACCGTCAAGCCAGCAACCCGCTGCGCTCCCGAACTGGCCAAAAACCAAGTCCCGCCCCCTGTCTTTCAAAGAGACAAGGCGAAATTTACTCAACTGTCCAAAACCCTCTACGATAAGGGTTTCAAATATGACCAAGCCACTAATGTCGGCGAGGCCATCAAAATTATTCCGGCGTCTATAGAAGACTTCCGTAACATAACCCGCCTATTCACGGCCGAGCGTGTGTCCTACCACACTTACGCCCTCGCCGAAGAAAGGAAAGTAAAGGCAGTCCTCCGCGGAGTTCCCTATGAACTCGCAAACGAAGACATTCTGGAAGACCTTAAATCCCAAGGCTTCCCTATTGAAGGTGTGCATAAAATGCACAGCAGCAGGGGCGAAAGGTTTAATCTCGCCCTCCTCGTTCTCACCAATGTGCCGGAGGCGAAGGCCATTTTCCGCGAGGTACGCACTGTGTGCGGCCTGTCGCGTGTTAAGGTCGAAGCCCCTCACCGGCGCGGTTACCCAGCGCAGTGCCACCGCTGCCAACTTTATGGACACGCGGCAGCCAACTGCTCAGCTCCACCCAGGTGCATTAAGTGCCTAGAACCCCATCACTCGAAAGAGTGCCCACGGCCCAAAAACGCCGAATCCCCACCCTCATGTGTCCTCTGTGGACAAACAGGCCATCCGGCCAATTATAGAGGTTGCCCTCGCGCCCCTCGCCCACCTACGAGCCGCAAAGCTCCACCACAGGTCAATGACCGAACCTTCCCGGCTCTTGTAAGCCGCAAGCCCAGCCAGGGCCAGCCCCTACCTCAGCCCCCTCAGGGCTCATCTCAGCCCACACAGGGCATCTGTCGGCCCCCACAGGGCCCCTATCGGCCACCTCAGGGCCCTCCTCGGCCCCTTATGAGCCTTCCGCTCTCTCAGCCAGCGCCACTTCCAATAAACCCCTGGTTCCAAAAGGAATCAAATATCCCGCGGCCCTCCGCCGACCCAAAAAAACAGACAGACTCTGTAGTAGAGTCTCTAAACCTAGTGTACAACACACTCAATAGGATCAATTTAGACGAAATTCTTATTCTTGCGGGTAAACTGAGCACAGCTCAGTCCCCTCAGGGCCGTCTCCTTGCTCTTACTGAGCACATCAACCTTCTAAGGTCCTTGTAATTAAACTATGCCGGAGCCCTCTGCTCCTGCAATATCTCACGGTCGTATCAAACCAAAGGGTTTGTCGCTTGTTTCATTCAATATCCGCGGTCTGCGAAATAACCTCCCAGAGCTTAGGCTTTTTCTACGAGATCGCGAAGCCGATCTCCTACTCCTACAGGAGACCCATCTCAGCCCCAAGGTCTCTAAAGGCCTTACTATTAAAAATTATTCACTCATACGTAACGATAGACCCGACCGCAAAGGCGGCGGCACTGCCATCTATCACAAAAAGTCCCTTCATTGCTCCCACATATCTACTCCTTCGCTTACCAGTATGGAAGCCACTATCACTAGACTAGCCATGACTGGACACCAGTCAATCATTATAGCCTCTTGCTATATCCCTAGCGGAACCCTCCCTGTCAAGAGTGACTTCGAAGCCATCCTTGCATTAGGCGACTCAGTCATTATGTTTGGAGACTTTAACTCCAAGCATACTGAATGGGCCTGCCGCACTACTACAAGTAGTGGCAGGGTGCTGCTCAATATCACTCAGTCTCTCGACCTGACTGTCTATAGCCCCCTCACTGCCACCCACTATCCCGACATTGTTACCTATGCTCCTGATGTGCTAGACTTTGCTCTAGTTAAAGGAGTTTCCCTTAACCTTAGAGCAATCGAGCCTCTCGACGATCTAGGATCCGACCACCGTCCTGTATCCCTCCTTCTTGGCCATCAGCCATCTCCAACTCCCACTTCCAAAACCTACACCGACTGGAAGGGCTTCAAGAAGTCTCTAGCCTCGGCTATAGACTCTCCGGACCCTCCCATAACCCTTTCTTCCGACGCCCTCGACAGTGCGGGGAAAATAGACACCGCGGTCGAAAATCTCACCTCACTTATAACATCCTCTCTTAAAGAGAATGAAAAAGTTGTCCCGGTTGCTAAAACTAGTCTTCCCCTAGATATTAGCAACCTGTTAAAAGCCAAAAAAGCTGCCCTCCGTAGAGCTGCACGCTATCCCACTCCCGAATATAGACTCGCAGCCCACCGCCTTCAACGCAAACTGCGTTACCGCCTCCAAGACTACAGAGACCACGAAAAAGGCAATCTCATGGAGAAAATCTCTCCCTCTCACACAGCGTACTACCGGATGGCGAGAGCCCTCCGGATAGACGCTATAACCCATACTCCCCCTCTGTCTCGTCCCGACGGCTCCATTGCCTTCGAAGACGAAGAAAAGGCTGAGTGCTTCGCGGACAGCGTTGCCGCTCAATGCTCTCCTAGCTCACAACCCACTGACCCCCTACATATTCAACTAGTGGAGGACGAGGTCCGACGCAGGAACTCGCCCCCTACCGCCTCTGACCCTATCACTGTGTCCAAAGATGAGATTTCATCTACCATCAAAGGACTTAAGCCCAAAAAAGCACCGGGTGCGGATGGTATCTCCAACCAAGCCCTCAAACACTTCCCGGAGCAGGTAATCGCCTTACTGGCCATTATCTTTAACGCCTGCTTCGAATTCAGTTACTTTCCCACCTCTTGGAAAGAGGCAACTGTCATTGGCATTCCCAAGCCAGGCAAACCTCTCCACCTCCCCTCCAATCACCGTCCCATCAGCCTCCTCAAGGCCATGGGCAAACTTTTCGAACGAGTCATTCTCGTGCGCTTGAGGCGCCATTAGTTTCCCACAGACGGCGACCCTCTTGTCATCCCACAACAATTCGGGTTTCGAGCCAAACACTCGTGCCCCCAACAAGTTCACCGCATAGTAGAATACATCCTCAGCGGTTTTTACCCTCGCCGTCAAAAAACCATCGCGGTCTTCTTTGACATTGCCAAGGCATTCGACAAAGTCTGGCACGAGGGCCTCATCTACAAACTGTACGACTTAGGCCTCCCAGACCGTCTCGTTCGCCTTGTAGCCTCCTATCTGAAGGATCGTACCTTTCGTTTTAGACACGAAGGCACGCTATCCTCTACCCGTCAAATAAAAGCCGGTGTTCCTCAAGGCTCTGTGCTTGCTCCCCTCCTATACATACTATTCACCAACGACATCCCTATCCCCTCGAATGGTGTCAAACTAGCCCTCTTTGCAGATGACACAGCCCTTTACTCCAAAGGCAACTCACTACCACAGATTCGGAACAAGATTCAAAAGTCAGTAAGCGACTTAGGAGCTTGGTTCCAAAAATGGCGTATCGACGTAAACCCGGAGAAAAGCTCCGCCGTTTGCTTCGAATATAAACGACGCCGTCTCACCACCACTCCGCCAATCAGGATGTTAGGAACCCTTGTCCCATGGCAAACTAAAGCCAAGTACCTAGGCGTCACCCTTGATGCAAGGCTCACTTTCGAGCCCCATATCAAGAAAGTTACTCGCACCGCACGTTTTTACATGGGTAGGCTCAACAGCATGTTGGGCAGACACAGTAAAATGTCCCTCCGCAACAAGCGAACCCTATATAAGGTCTGCATACGACCTGTCATGACCTACGCGGCCCCCATTTTCGCACATGCTAAGCCCAAAGCTATAAATGAACTTCAAATAGTTCAAAATCTATTCTGTCGTAGGGCCACTAACTCGCCCTATTATGTCCGTAATGCTGACCTACATCGAGACTTAGAGCTCCCAACAATCCAACAGTTTCTTAAATCACTCTCTGAGAGATTCTTCAAAGCCTCAGAGTCCCACCCAAATCATCTCATTCGTGAGACAGCTGCCTATGCAGCCCCTATTCACACTCGCTATAGTGTGCGCAGACCGAGAAACTCTCTCTCGGACCCCCCCAACAAGCTTTCGGCTGATCTGAACTGCCTCCTGGCAGCTCAGGCCGAGCCTCCATAACACATCCATTAATCTGCCTTAGTTAGGCACTCTTCTAAGCGGCTTTTCGCTGCTTGCGCCCTCCTTTCTGCCAAGGAGGGTCGCGTTCGTATACGGCTTAGAGATCTCTAGTCAGATCGTTAAGCCATTTCCTAAAAGGCGGTGTTTAGTGGGTAAAAGTCTCCACATAACCACGCAGCCGGCTGCGTGGTATGCTATGAGCATTCACCGCCTCCCTCCCCCGCTTTCCGGAGGGTTGCCCATATTTGCTTCGGGCGCAAAAAAAAAAAAAAAAAAAAAAACGTTCGTCACGCTACTGTTTTTTTGTATTTATATCCGATTTTAAGAAAATGGAATCTGCTAGATCAGCATACAATGAAAATAGAAGTGTATGTTGCAATTGTGGCGTGCAGTGTGCGAAGACAATTACTGGCCGAGACAACTGCTGATGTGCGCCAACTTTTATCTGTGTGGATTTCTCATGAGGTAGGTATAATATTATCTCATGGAAAGCTAATGACTGCACTATACAATCTATCTACTTACATATTATCTAGATTTAAACTTTTATGAGAAATATATATTATTTTTGTTACTCTCGATTTTATTCCAACAATATTACTATACTGCGGAAACAAAAATTACATATTTTCTTTATTAATGTCACTTAATATTTTTATTTTTGTTGAGTAATATGGGATATGGTACGATTTTTTAGAAATAATACGAAAGAAAACGATCCACAGACTCCAGGAACACATAACGATCTATACATGAGTACTTAATTATTTTAAGTTTTTAAAAGTAATAATAAATATCCCTTCATATTATTAATAAATTCATACCTTCTATAGCTATAATTTTAATCTTTCGTTATATTAAATTGATAAATGATATATTATATTGATTGAATTATTTTACATTTTGACACAAGATGACACTGCATTCTTTCCTGCTATTTACCAACTTACAGGCATAGTTCTTTGCATTGACTCCATTGACTGGCATTGACTGTAAGAAAAAAGTCTGTTGTTTCAAACTATTTGGTAGAAAAAATATAATATGGTATAAACTTGTTTGTTTAAATTGATGTAAACTGTGTTCGTGTTAAAGTAAAAGTTTAAAAATGAAAATTCACGTAGTTTTACTGCTTACAAGTGGATTAGTATGTTAATGTCTAATTGATGCAAAAAATGTTAAACCTAAGGGTTATATCATGCACGTAAGTCAAATATTAAATACCTATTTCACATTTATGTATATAATTTGCCAATGACATTCGAAAATGCAAACTGACGAGTAAAAGTCCATGTGAGTAATATAAAAGTTTATTTTTCCTCCTAGAATTTTGTAAAATCTATAACTTATACTGAATTAACCTTTAACAAATGATAAACACAGGTCTTACTAATGTGTTAAATGTTAAAGTATTGAAGTTTTATGTTATTAGTGAAGTCTAATTTAAATAATAGATAAAATAAAGTCACACAATATACACAAAAGAAGTTTTTGTGGCATGGTATGATGTATCACATGTTATGTGTGTCTAATTATCTTTTGTCAGTCAATCAGAAATCAAAGTCGAAAAAGTGTATCTATGTGTCAATATTTATTCTAAGAATAAAATATTATGTAACTAGAAAAATAAGTTATTTTGTGCAATGAAAAATATTTCAATCCACTGTAATATTACCGTTACAGCCAATTAAACTCCACCGCCGAACATAGGCCTCCCCCATATATTACTAATATTACACAACTCCATAATACTCTAATATTATAAAGTTTATTTATCACTATATGATATACCTGAAATACTGTAAATATTGTAAAATCATATAATATTTGAAATAAAATGTATTGTATTTCAAATAATATAGGGTTCCACATCAAACATTCACTTTCATGCCAACTTCGCTTCCCTCCTCAAAATGTACATTTGTCTGAACTTAATACTTATTTACTCTTTTATTTTTAATTCCTGATTTTTTCAGTTACACCCACTTGATGCAGTTTGTTGTAACTGCCTAAGAATATTGCAAGAAAGTGTTGCATCTGCTCACTCCATTAGAAGATTTGGGTACAGGAATATTTGTATTCCATGTGGATCTTCAATTTTAAGAGCACACCGTACACGGATTGTGCCTATTAACTCTGAAGAAAGAGATATTATTTTGCAGTGGATACCATCACACCAGGTACTTACTTTACTTTAAAAGGCTGTACACAGATTGATGTTTGTAAAATCAGACACCTTGCATACAATTTGGCCTGATATTTATGCTCATTCAACATGGCAGTTCACTAACAGGTTATCTTTAAGTTTACAGTCTACCAAAAGTCTACTGCTGAACATAGAACTCCCCATAGATTGTCTTATGGGGGGATATTTGCCATTAATAACCACTTCTTTATTTTTAGTTATTAGATGAACGATACTTCTTCCTTATCTTACACCCATATTTGTATGCTTTTGTACTTATTATACAAGTAATATTTTTTACCTTAAAAGACATTAGTATAAATAAAACGGGTTGGGTTTACAATTCGGTCGCCTCAATTTGAAGATTCTGTTACTGTAGGGGGCGCCAAGGGAGTTTATCTGAAGCACCTACACGCGAGTTTTGCTACCGGAGCAGCATCGAAGTATTTTTATTTATTTTTTGAAAATATTGGTAAACGACTAATTAATTAAATATTCTCACGTTTTTGACGTTTCATCTGTCAATGTCATATCGATATATAGTACTAAATCGATCTAGTGAATCGATATTTCACCCTAGAGAATCAAGATCAAATCTTTTCTGTTTTGTTAAGATTTACAAAATTATTTATAATTAGTTGAAAGTACCCCAACTCGTAAAGAATGACAGTTTTTCAATTTAATCATTCAATGTTATCTGAAACTTTAAAGAACTTGGGCTTAGTGAGATATTGTTAATAATTCTAAAATAATTACTTCTTGTCTGATATGTGATGTATTATTTATTTCTATTTAAATAAGTAGTGCCACAAAAATATTATGAGGGGAAACAATTGCATGCTAATATTTATAATTTTAAAAGACATTAAAACTATTTAGTGTTAGAAAGATTGAAATAAATAGAACAATAATAAATATTATTAATATTTAGAGTAGACACTGTAAAACTATAGTTCATTTTGTTAGTTGATAAAAAAATAACTTTTTTCAGGTGGATCGTTTAGAACGAGTATGCAATCCTTGCTGGCTGAGGGCTTCCAGAGCTGTATGGAGACAGAGACAACAAAATAAGAACAGGGATATTGAGTTACAATCCATGAATATAGAAGTGATCAGTGAAAGAGTTAAATCACCTAAAAGAAGTCTAGCTATGTTCTTAATGAAACTTCGTACAGGTGATAGCAATGAACGCATAGCTTCTCTATTTAATGTAGCTTCGTCGACTGTGTTCAATCACTTAAATATTGTAAGTCAGTGCTTTGAAGAGCAATTCATCCAACTGCATTTAGGGACAAATACCTTATGCATTCAACAAGTTGCTCAATATAACTTGACAATACCAAATGGCTTGTTTGGAAATCCAGATATGGATCCTGAATTTATGCCAGCCATAGTAATATGTGATGGTACATACATTTATGTGCAAAAAAGTAGTAATTACTTATACCAGAAGCAAACATATAGTTTACATAAGTATCGTAACTTAGTTAAGCCATTTTTAATAGTGTGCTGTAATGGTTATATCCTTGATGTTTTTGGACCATATCCTGCAACAGAATCAGATGCTTCTATAATTCTTAGACTGTTCAACGATAATAGTCCACTGCGAACCTATTTTAGAAAAAACGATGTATTTATTCTTGATAGAGGTTTTAGGGATGCAATTCCATTCTTGCAGCAATGTGGTTATAAGGCTTACATGCCTGAATCTAAGCAAGCTGGTGAAATACAATTATCAACCATTGCTGCCAACAAGTCCAGATGTGTAACTTTGTGCAGGTGGGTGATTGAAATTGTAAATGGGAGATTTAAACGGTACTTCAAATTATTTCGTCAGGAATATTTTAATACTGCATCTACTCATATCATGCTATACTTTAAAATTGCAGCTGCATTAATAAATCGATTTCATACGTTGATTCGTAATAATTTTCATGCTGTTGAGATATTGGCAATTGCTCAAGCCAAACTAAACACTCCAAATAATTTAGCCTCCTACGTAGAAATGCACAATTTAAATAGAGTGAGAGTGCGATTTGTCAGCATTAATGGTAATCTTCCAGAGCTGGATAATTTTCCTCAACTGACATTCCAGGATCTCATTCTGTTTAGTCTAGGAATTTATCAAATTAAACAAGCTCGTAGTTATTACGGGGAGCATGTCAGGGCTTCTGGAGAATATAAAATCGAGGTATACCTGCAATCTGTCCATGATTTTGGTCCAAATAGTTATCCATTGCGAGGTAGGATACAATCAAGGCACACTAGTAAAAAAACTTATTACACTTATATACTAGTTGACACCAACCCATCGATTGCTAACACTAGGTTCTAACGTAGGTACTCTTACTGGGTACTGTTGCAACTGTTTGGTAGGCAGACGCACTGTTGGCTGCTGTGCACATGTCATGTCTGTTGTCTGGTTTCTATCTTGGGCACGGCATCGAGATGAGGTTGAACCACCTGCATCTTTTTTAGATGATATATTACTTTCAAGTAATGATATTGAAAATGATGAATGATGATTATTAATCTTAATGCGTATTAATATTGTAATATAAATGATCATTTTTGCTATAGTTGTTCCACTTGTGGCAACCAAAGTTTTTTGTGTTATTCTATAGGAAGATGCTGCTGCTCATCTCCTGGTATTTTTATTTTATTCTGTCGACTTTAACGACACCATACGGGACGGAACGTGATGGCAATTCACGGAAGGCCTCTGTAATATTTTACATTATATCTTTAATTTAGGAGCCATATGTTCGGCAGTGGACTGTTGTAATGATGATGAATAATGATGACTAAAAATTGTAATTTTTGTTGCTTATTTGAACTATTTCTATTTTACTGTGTGCTTTATTATCTGTTATATATTATGTTATATGTGTAATTTATAAATAAACGCCGAGCAAAGTTGAATTTATTGCTCTGGCACCCTTTTTTTATCTCTTTTAATTGACAATATCCTTCTGATTTCTAATAATATCGTAAACGGGCGAGACATTATATTTTAATGATGTATGGGATTTATACTTGCTAATAGATGAATACTTTAATGAACAAAGGGCCGGCACTGCACCTGTCTGCTGTGTTATTTTTAAAAGAGGACTCATAAAACACTGACGATTTTTACCATAATTAATGCAGTGATTATACATGATCTTTGGGACTTATTACATATCAATATCGTATCATAAATAGAAATGTTACCATCAAGTTATTTTGAAAAAATCTTTTAATATGATCTTTTGATATGAAAACACGAAAAATGTTTCTACCTATGTCCGTTAGAAATCATCCAAGCGATTTTGATGAAATGTTTATGTGTGTTTGAATGGGTCTCTATATGATTCATATTCACATATGGACTCGGTAGGTGGCGCTGTTATCGAAATCCAGAAATCACCTGTGCGAAGTCGAGGCGGATCGCTAATAATAAACACAATTAAACTATACCTGTGTGTTTGTTATCCTGGCACAAACAGTTCAAAACATCTTACTTCCTCACAATTTATCAGTGTGTAATAACAGATAAGCATGATATTACCTAGTCATTTTGGTATTTTAGAACCCAGTCATTTTAAGATGTATAATTAGGTATTTAATAATCAACCAAAGCATATTAAAAAAGTCTTGACACCGGGCCTGTCTGTCTGTCTGCATTAATAGATCTGAATTACATGTCTGAATTATATAGACTATGTTGGAAATGATGATTTACTATCTATAAATACGGTTGCATTATAACTTGTTTTTTACACAGTCAGTTTAAAACATCTTTCTTACTATATAACGTGTGTTGGTAATATTGTAAATATAAATGGATATATTATACCTTAGTCATCTTGAATTTAATCATATTATTTTAACGGTAATTGGGAAGTACACTCACAATCAATATATGTAAAAAATTGTATCCATACCACATTTGTACACAGACAGGCACTATATTTTGCCGTAACTACTAAAAATATTGAAGTACCTGAAAATGCTGAATGTCCCTACAACTTGGTTTTATATGAACTATTATTCAAAAGTGCACTATTTTAACTTAAAATACCGGTAAAAACCACTATAAATAGCTTTTAGTTTATTTCTAGGTTATTTTAAAATTCATATTTTAATTGTTAATTTCTCGATTTTCCGTCTAGATGTGGTAAAACTAATATTACTTTTGTAATCTATAGATTATACGGAATAAATCGACATCCATTTCATTGCGTGACGCGAATATTTGTGGTGGGCCCATTCTCCATATAAAAATTGATTGTCTCCTTTATATAATAGAGGCTACTTAAGCTGCAATTTTACGCTGATATTCTGTGAGAGCGTAGTCCTGCTCCGGTCGAGGCGACCCATTCTTGCTACAATTGCAATATAACTACAGCGTGGCTTTACCACGTTAATAAGAATTTAAACGTTTAAAATACTAGGTTTAATAATGGTTACATTAAAATTTGGGGATTCAAACAACTAACACACAATTTGTGCACACTAGGATATAAAATTTTTACCACGAACAATTTTTTTCCAAGTACCCACGGAAAATAGGCAAAATATGAATGCGACTGTGTTCTTTTGGTGGACCGTCTTCTTGTGGACCGACTACTATCCTTAAATATTGAACTTTAAACTTTAAGTGTAAAGTTACATTTAGCAAATCTAAAGCGTTGAATAAAACTATTACTTACGGATTTTATCGCGTTTAATTACATTAATTTATTGTTATTATTATCCCGACGTTTCGGGTGCTTTACAGCACCCATGGTCACGGGGGGGACTGAGATGTTTGACGTCCCAATGTCATAGTTAGTCCGGCTACCTTCAGTTTTTTAATATTAATTTTTGGTCCGATTTACGCAAAACGAGCTTATAGTATCATGAAGTCTTGCAGTGGTATGCTTGGGTTTGGGTTTAATTTTGTTAATTATAGGATCCCAAGCAGATGGTAGCACCCAACCATCTTCTCTATTGAAATTTGGATGTTTTTTAATTTCAATAGCCTCGCGTATCATCCTTGGTAGGAATCGGTGTTCTTTTGCGAGAATTTGTGGTTTATCAAATCTAATGTAATGGTGGGGACGATCTTGAACATGTTCGCAGACTGCAGACTTCCCGGAGCGTCGGTGCTTCACATCAGCTATATGTTCCTTCACGCGGGTTTTTATAGATCTCTTTGTTTGACCTATGTAAGAGAGACCACATTCACAATCTAGCTTGTACACACCTGCATCTTGTAGAGGAATATTACATTTGATGGATGGTAAAAATTGACTAATCTTCTTCAGCGGCTTGTAGTATGTCTTAATGGACGCTCGCTTCAAGATGTAGCCAATCTTGTCCGTGACTCCTCTAACATATGGTAGTAGAGCAGGCGCGCGCTCGACTGTGGCCGGCTTCACTCGTTCACTGTGACGTAGGCGCGAGACCCGAAGCTTGTTGTCTTGCACTACTTGCTTGACATGCTGAAACTCCGCAGCCAGATGTTTTCTGTCACAGATCCCTCGTGCTCTCTAAAACAAAGATTTACCCACGGTAGCTAACTGTGAAGGATGATGGTGAGATTCACCATTTAGATATCGGTTGGTATGGGTCTTTTTCCTATACACAGTGTGACCAATAGTGTTATCAGGATTTCGGATGACTAAAACATCTAGGAAAGCTAAAGAATTATTTGCCTCTAACTCCATTGTGAATTGTATTTTAGAGTTTATGGAGTTAAGGTGGTCTAAAAATGCAGTTACTTTGTCAGATGGTAAAATTGTGAAAGTGTCGTCTACGTACCGCTTGTAGAACCTTGGATTTACAGGAGCAGTAAGAAGGGCTTTCTCCTCAAAGTCCTCCATGAATATGTCGGCGACTATGGGAGACACAGGTGAGCCCATCGCCACACCATCTACTTGCTTGTAGAACTCCTCCTTCCACAATAGATAGCCAGATGTGAGGCAATGTTCAAGTAGTATTGCATATTCTTGAGGCATGTTATTTTCTTCTAGCTTCCTAGTTACAATTGAGATGCAGTCCACAATAGGTAGGCATGTAAATAGTGACTGAACATCAAAACTGACCATAGTTTCATTGTTAGCGAGATGTAGGTCTTTTATCTCACTCACAAAATGGTATGAATCCTTTGTGTGTGCTCTGGTATGTCCTCTCAGTTGTGATAGTATTTTTGCTAAGTATTGTGCCAGCTTATAAGTTGGTGAATAGATCTGGCTCACTATGGGACGTAGTGGAGCGTTTGGTTTGTGTATCTTCGGTAACCCATACAACCTCGGTGGTTTGGCACATGATGGTATTAGCGAATTCACGTCGAGATTTAATTTTTCGGAGTATTTCTTTATTAAATCGCTAGTTGTTTTAAGCGTGTTAGTTGTAGGGTCTGTTTTGACCTTTTTATATGTGCTTTCGTCCGATAAAAGTTGTTGTATTTTAAAATTATATTCCGACGCGTCCATTACCACCGTAGCATTTTCCTATTCGATTCCTACCAAGGATGATACGCGAGGCTATTGCAATTAAAAAACATCCAAATTTCAATAGAGAAGATGGTTGGGTGCTACCATCTGCTTGGGATCCTATAATTAACAAAATTAAACCCAAACCCAAGCATACCACTGCAAGACTTCATGATACTATAAGCTCGTTTTGCGTAAATCGGACCAAAAATTAATATTAAAAAAACTGAAGGTAGCCGGACTAACTATGACATTGGGACGTCAAACATCTCAGTCCCCCCCGTGACCATGAGCGCTGTAAAGCACCCGAAACGTCGGGATAATAATAACAATAAATTAATGTAATTAAACGCGATAAAATCCGTAAATAATAGTTTTATTCAATGTGTAGTGTTCGCGTAAATTTAAGAAATCTTTAAATCTAAAGCGATATGCTCGGTGGTAAAGACACACTTGAGCCGACCCGTGATCACGCATCACTAGCTCGAAGTGCCGAACGCGTTCTGAATTCGAATTTTTATTTTCGAAATTGGGAATGGAATATCCTTGTTTTTGTTTATTTAAAAGAAACTTGAAACAAGTTGAATGAACCTAATTTTAACGCAGATGGTATATTTTTAAAACCTAATTAAGATTATAAAATAAATTGTGAATTATGAACTGATTGATAGAAACTTACATTTTGTTTGTGTTCCTACATTGAATAGAATAGAATGTGTAGCCGTGGATGGCAAAGGTCTCCCCTTTGCCATCCACGGCTATCTCCCGCCAGGCAAGGTGTTCTGCCCGGGGAGCGGCCAACACTCCGTGTGATAGTTCGGAGATGTTCTATATACTACTCTGTGTAAAAAGTATCGGGAATATATCAATAAAAAGACCCGCGTAAAAGAGGTCGTTCTAATTTTTTTACTGCATGTTGGTGGCACTGTACTGATTTAGCGCGCAAAGTTTGAGCGGGATCTGTCATTTAATTTGTTTTAAACTACACTTTTTGTTGGTCATAGTTTTGAGTTCTCGGCGATTTTTACAATGGAAAATATTGTTGAACAAAGAGTGTGCCTTAAATTTTGTGTTTCGAATGGTATTTCATGTGGTGAATCACTAAAAATGTTGCGAAATACCTACGGCGAATCGTGTATATCGAAAACAGGGGCTTATGAATGGTATAAGGCTTTTAAAGAAGGCCGAGAAGTAGTAGTAGACTTGCCTCGTTCTGGTAGACCTTCAACCGCTACGACCAAAAAAAACATCGACAAAATCAAGAAGCTAGTGCTCGAAAATCGACGTATGAGTCTGAGAAAGTTGGCTAGTGAGGTAAACATATCTTTTAAGTCCGTCCACAACATTCTCATTGACATTTTAGGCATGAAACGCGTCTCCGCTCGACTAGTTCCAAAAGAGCTCAATTTTGTTCAAAGAGCGCAGCGAAAGCATGTCGCTGAAGACATGGTTTCCCGAGCTTCTACGGATCCGACCTTTATGAAACGTATAATAACTGGCGACGAGACATGGGTTTATGAGTACGACATGCAAACAAGCCAACAGTCTTCAGAATGGCGTCTCGAAAACGAGCCGAAACCCAAAAAACCGCGGCAAAGTCGCTCCAAAATCAAGGTGATGCTGACAGTTTTTTTTGACTACCGTGGTGTGGTTCACTCCGAATTCCTTCCAAAGGGAGAAACAGTGAATAAAGAATATTATTTAGGCGTCATGAAGCGTTTGCGTGAGAGTATCCGCCGAAAACGTCCAGATTTGTGGTAACACAACTCATGGATGCTGCACCATGATAATGCACCATCACACACAGCCATTATAGTGAAAGAGTTTTTAGCGAAAAATTCAACAAAAGTTCTCGACCAAACACCGTATTCACCTGATATGGCTCCGTCTGACTTTTTTTTATTTCCCAAGTTAAAATTACCACTTCGAGGAAAACGCTCGCAATGAGCTAAAGGCCATACCGCAAATAGCCTATAAAAAATGTATGGAAGACTGGGTGAAGCGTTGGAGATGTTGTATTGCAAGCGATGGGACCTACTTTGAAGGCGATAAAATAAATTTAGATGAATAATTTGTATTTTTTGTTTTATTGACAAATTCCCGATATTTAGTACACAGAAGGTATACTGTTTATGATTCGGAATGTTAATAGCGTGATTTAGGCTTCGGTGTGTTTCGCTTGTGGCGCGACGAAAGCGCCGCTACAAATGCAATAATTTTAATTCGATATAAATTGAAAGAATACTTATTGAAAGTTATTAACATACTTTACCACTGTATCGTTCTGTACCGTGTCCATATTTATGTTTGTAAAACGCTACCTAATTTGGGGTCATGGTTATTAATATAAATCAGAAACAAATAAAATAATACCCCATTAAGAGGCCAAATTAAGTTGTCTTGAGACCCACGAGAACAAAGGTGGACTGCTTTGCTACTAGTAATTAGTATTTGATTCTTGTAACAACTGTACAAAACACCACAGCATTATGTGCTATGGTGTTGTACCGTGCCATTTTTGCTGCAGTGGTATTTTTCCATGGGAAAATTTCGACGCTACACTACTTTGCAAGGGCAATTACAGGTTATGTTGGACTCAAACTGACTATCTAGAAGGCCTATACTCTACCACGTAGAAAATATTATGTTCTTTTTACAGAACTAGGGCGACACACGAGTACACAGTGATGACTGATGGTAAGTGGATGCTGTGGCCGATAGACATCTACATTTCACCTAAATTGAAAATCAAAATGCAGATGCGTTGTCACCCCTAAGGACTAAGATGGAATGCCTCGATTCCATCAAAACGGGTCTCCGGTTCTCTAGAGTCACCATGTGAAACACAGCAGTATTAAGCTGCTATTATACGCTGGTATTCTGTAAGAGCGTGGTCCTTCCCCGGTCGAGCCGTCCCATTCGTGCTACAATACGTATTATAGCTGTAGCGTGGCTGTACCACGTATAGAGTTCGAAAGTATAGAGTGAAATGAAAATTTGTTTGCTTTTTCGATGTAAGAATTGTAGAATAAGGATGACAAACGAGCACACAGTCCCACTGATAGTTAGTGGATTCCATTACACTTAGACATCTACATCTATCCTTAAATAAGATTTAACTACACATGCGTTATCACCCCTAATAACTAAGATGGTTCGTCCCGTTTCCAGTTAGCTGGGTCTCCTCCGAATTTTAGTACACGCCGCATACAAATACGCCCACGGAGCGCTGTTCAAATTCCCATACAAAATTTAACTGAAACTAAACTGTGGCGTAAACTACACGATAGATCAAAATGTTCGTGCTAGAGGTACAGTTCTCTACACTCGCCTAATATTTTACGCTTGTATTCTGTGATAGCGTGGTCTTTCCTCAGTCGAGTCGGCTCATGAGTGCTACAATCATAGCTATAGCATTCTACTACGTGTAAACTGAAACTTCTGTTAGATGTCTATTTCTTAAAGGATATTGTTAAAAATGGCCTATGAATATATCATATATATATATATATATATATATATATATATATATATATATATATATATATATATATACATATATATATATATATATATATATATATATATATATATATATATATATATATATATATATATATATATGTATATCACACGCATGAAACCTTTCCAATAATTACTCGTTTTTAAAAAGAAATAATTTACATTACAATTATTTGAATAGATCGGACACTTCATAATTTTGAAAACATTTTAAAAACTAATTCACTTTCGTCTAATTCCCCGGTGTTATTATTTTTTTTTGGTTTAAATTGAGGTTTCTAATAGGCGATGGTATTGTAGATCATACAGCCAAATCTTTGTGACATCGCAATTAATAAGAGTTTGATACAGACAAGGATTACAACACTCAGTTTTCACAGCGTTTGATCTATGAATAAGGTTTTAGTACAAACAGAACAAAGCGATCGGAAGGGCTGTGTGATTCGAGCAACATCGACACTGACGGTCGATCAATTGACAGATGAACTTGATTTAAGATTGAACATTTAACATTTATTATTATGCCACTAGCACGACTCACGCATCCTGTGCAATTCGTTTGCATTTTCTTAGTATTCTTTTTGTTTTTAGTTTTGTAACGCTTGTCTATACAAAACTCTTACTTTACCTGACAGGATGACGCGAGGATGACCGTTTCGGTATGAGTTGGCTTTCGATAAATTTGACAAACATGCAAAGACTCTTTTCTTATTATTGTCAAGTCAAGAAATTCAAGGGAGCAATCTTGTTCCAATTCAAGCATAAATTTAATTTTGTCATGAACCCTATTTATTTTATTAAGGAAAACGTCCAGTTGTCTCCTTGTGGCAGTCCAGCAAACATATCGATAATAGTATAAGATATATTGTTTGACAACTATATGTCGTTTGGCGTTTACATTTATTCTCGATTAAGAATCAAAATACAGATGTTTTATCAAGATTTATAGTTTTATCAAGAGTTCAAGATTGAGAAATGACTCATTTCCAGTAAAAAATATTTCCGGGTCTCAACAAATACCACAAAAGCACAGTGGCATTAAGCTACTACCTAAGCATGCGGCTGACTCGCTGGTAAGTGTCGACCACCGAATTCAAGTATCGAATGTCAAAAAATTGCAACACGGGAATAGCAGGAACGCTGCCAAACGACGCAACCAAAGGATAATGGTGTTCTCAAATTACCAATATTTTTTATTGACGCTGTAAGAAGTTTAGAGTGTATCTTACCGCCTTATCTACAGTAAAACGCAAAACGTTTGTTCAGCCAGCGAGTTTATTCTATTACTAACAATTAAATGTTCAAAAAATCGTTTTATCGTATTATTTCTCTTAGAGCTTCTGTAGAAATAAAAAAAAGTTAATTAAGGGGCTACGACAATTAAATTTAGCTTGTTTGAAATTCTGCAAACACCGAATATACAATGTAAGACAAAAAACGTTCGAACGTAGGGCGATAATTGTATGACAGGAGTAAGTAAATATTTGTTCACGTCCCAAGCGGCGTCAATGGCTTAGAGTTTAGGTACTTTTTAAATAACATTTAAGTGAATATATCGGAAAGTTTACAAGCTAATAACTTGGCATAAAAACCACTTTCATCCTCTTGAACATTTCTATTGGTATCTCATATCCTGCTTAAAGTAGTTAATGTTTGACCAATTTGATTGCATTTGAGAAGAGCTTGTACGTTTTTTTGTTCGCTGCACTTTGCAATTTGGCGTAGGAAATGATTCGGTAACAGGAGACACTGAAGATACGTCGTATTCATAAAAATTACCAGGAACATAATAATTTAAAATTTTTGCGTAATAGTATTTACATATTTTATAAGTGTCCTTGAAATTTCTGTAAATATTGAGTTGCATCCCACGTTGAGTTAAGTTTTAAAAGTGGTAAAAATGTTTTATACAACCTTCTTCAGTTCAACTTTGACAAACACTAGTGTATATCGTGGTATATTGAACATATCTGCGTAACCCTTTAGAGGGGACTACTGTGATGTTATTATATAAACAATGCGATATGTGATAGCAGCAATCGCGGTCGATTTGCTGCGATTTATTGAAGATTTCCGTTGTCCCTCCGAAATCAGCATCAGGTCTTAACGAAATTTAAATGAGACCATTTCTGAATATACCTCTTTCGAATTAAATAGAATTTTGCAACATACATAAAAATATAAAAATCCGAATTGAGAACCTCCCTTTTTGAAGTCGGTTAAAATGCTAACTCTTTGCTATATTGCCACATCTGAAAAAGTCACCAGAATATTGGTTATTAATAGAAGAAACATATTGCCGCGTTGCTTTAGTGCGATTGATGGCAAGCATATCGTGATTTTAAGCCCTGTGTAACACAGTGATTCAGATTTTTGAAATTATAAAAAGATAATATTGTGATTTAAGCATTAGTAGATAGCAATTATAAAATTATATTTGCTAATGTTGGAAGTCAGGACCGTATTAGTGATGATGGTGTGTTTCGTAATAGTAGTTTGTGGCTAAAAATCACAAATAATTCCTTGAATTTGCCATTTGATTGTCCTCTATACGTTGTTCCGTGCGGGATTCGAACCCGCGGCCCCAAGCACAGCCACTAATTGCTAAGCCACTGCGGCACCCTGCGGATTCCCAGCTTTCTTAGGCACTTTCAGCTCTTAACGGATTTATGGTCAGCGATTAGTATTGTAAATGACATGTAAAAGAGATGCATATATTTTAAAGAACTTTACATGTATTTAACGGTGTATTTTACGCATCATTCATTTGTTTATAATTACGTTACGTTTTCATAGTCTCTTAAGTTAAGTCTTTCGCGCCACCTGCACACCTTTCTTTCTTTTAATCTTGACAGACTAATTTAATTAGAGAATCGTAATGGTTTCTTATAGGCAGGGTGGTCTGTGCTGAAGACCTAAGATAGAATGCCTCTTTTCAAGAAAAAATAGTCTCCGGGTGTCTACACTCACTATACAAAACACAACACAGTATTAAACTGCTATTTCACGCGGGTATTCATTATATATTTCAGTATAGTATTTTTCATCGACTTCAAAGACGAGAAGTTATTCAATTCGTCTGTATGTTTCCTTTTTTATGTGTGTTACCTCATAACTTTTCTCTCGGTGAACCAATTTTGATGATTTCGATAATTTTCACGAGGATAAACATCCAGACCTAACCCAGGAAAAATTACCTGTACAAATACTTGTTCCGTGTGTGAAGTACAGCCTAAGTAACGCCTCGGGTAAATCACCAACGCTCCGGGAATTTGGCAGTCAGTGAACATGTTCAGAATCGTTCCCACAGTTAGGTTAGATTTGCTTGAAAGCCCGTAGTTTGTGAAAATGAAATCAAACCCAAGCACACCACTTGATTTCACATAAACTTAATTATTAAATGATGAAGGTAGCCCGGATTAACAATGACACCAGGACCTTCAGTAACCCGAAACTATGTGACCGATAAGTGAAGAAATTCATCATCATCATCGTCCTTATAGTCCTTCACAAGTACACTGCTGAAAAAAGGCCTCCCCCAAGGAATACCAGAAAGCACGGTTCAGAGCCACCTGCATCCACCGACTTCCTGCATGTCTTCTGTCTGTCATTTCAGCATTTACATATACCGACAGTCAAGGACTGTAGCACCGCCCAAATTTCAAGGGAATCAAAGGCTTTCTCATAGTCCACATACGCGAGACATAGTGTCAGATTGTACTCTTCGGACTTCTGTACGGTATGTATGTGGTCTATGGTACTGAAGACTTTTCGGAAACGGGCTTGTTCAGGAGACTAGAGGTCGTCGAGTCTGCGTGCGAGACGATTATGGGGTAGAGTATATTCTCAACCGTCACTACACGGCATATTTGGAATTAAGAAAGAATTAAAACGTATGAAATTATACGCGATAGATGCCATAAAATTTTTAATTGTGTATGTTTGTAAACTTGAATGTCTGACTATTAATAGAATTGACAATATTTTTCAAAATTCTTTATATAAAAAGTGAAAAATAAATATCTATAGGCGTGAAAAAAAAAGTGTTCCTTCCCTAGTTTGTGGAGCACATCTCTCTCCCACAATCACTGCCACCACTAAATTCAATACGTCTGCTCCTAACAACACTACATTCGGAACGACACACCAACGTCGATAATATTTGCCTTTAAACGAAGCATAATCTCAAACTCAATCAGTCCTTTTTCCTGCTGCATCTTTTTTGTATATAAATTTAATAATTATATGTATGTAATTAATTCAATACTAATTATTTTAATGTGATTTAAATGTGACACAGAAGAAAATGTTCTTAAAACTAGGTACACACCATTTAATTATTTGCTCGGATCTTAGTGTGTTAATTTTAAAATTTATGTATATTATATGAATAAATTATTGAAATGGTGTTTTCGAACGAACGCTAAGTTTCTCTCAGGTCGTATTATACTTTTAGGTTCGGTAGTAGTCGAACCTTTAAATACTACTGTCGCTTATAGCATTAATAAATTTGACGTGAAGATATTCGTCGCCGCTGAAGACATGAGGGCTGGTTCTTTTCTCGTCTCAAGGCTATGTTATGTATTAATGAGGTATTATACGAGTAAGAGTTATGCTGCAGTTATATTAGTAGTATAGTTGTAGCACGAATGGTTCGGCTCGACCGGGGAAGGACCACGCTCTCACAGAATACCAGCGTCAAATAGTAGCTTAATGCTGCTGTGTTTGTATGGTGAGTGTAGATAACCGAGACCCTTTGACTGGAAACGAGGTATTCCATCTTAGTCCTCACGGTTGACAACGTATCTGCATTTTGATTTGCAATCGAGGATAGATGTAAATGTCTATGGACCGCAGCAACCACTTACCATCAGGTAGACTGTGTGCTCGTTTGTCACCCTATCCTTTAAAAATAAGTTAAGGTGTTACCAGTCAGCAAGGAAACGAAGTTATTATTGGTATTGTACTACAGTTAATGGGACTTTAATAAATATTTAAAAAAGTCTTAGCTATATTTAACGTATAATATATTAAACGCACTTCGTATTGCTAAGGGATAATATGCTTTCATATCAAAAACCCTTCATATTTTCTTTACAAAAGCCGTTCTTTAAAAGCACTTACAAATTATACAATCCTACTCTTATATTTTTCTTACAACAGGTAAAAGTTATTTGTACATGAAAACACACTCATTCTGACAATGCTCTTATATACTGAACCGTTATTTTTGACATCTGTCCTATTATTTTCCACACGTCTTGGGTTCAGTGGGAAAGAATGCCTAAAGTCATTTAGTCCGTTCTTTGTATTTATTTATTATTATATTAATATTCTTTATTAAGGTGTACAATTATATATAAATAAATAAATGAACTAGTTATGTGTACACAATATTATAGGTGGTAGAGCTGCAGCTATATCAAAGTCATAGCACGAACTGATTGGTTCGACCGGGAAAGGACCAAGGTCTCATAGAATACTGTTGCGAAATAGCAGCTGTGCTGCTATATTTATTATAGCGATTATAGAGAACCGGATTATAGTGAAACGAGGCATTCCATTAGGGATGACAATGTATTCACGTTTTGATTCTTTATGTATGATAGATGCAGGTGTCTATGAGCCACAGTATCCACTTATCGTCAGATGGACTGTGTGTTTGTTTGTCAATCTAACAGTTACCTTTAGCATTAGAATCCATTGAAAGTCTACTGCTGAGTCATCCCCTATAGATTTATACGTTTGGTGGATATTTTTCATAGTTTCCAGGCTTGGCAGGCGGGTGAACAACCGTAGGTTTTTTAATTGTTATTTTTAATTGTTATTTGGAAGACGCTGCAGTCCAAGTTTTGTTTTTTCTACACCAAAGGAACGATATGGAGTAGCAGATATTCTTACATCGCCAATAAACGGTCAACCTGTGTTTCTTGTGGTGGGTGTATAGAACCGGAGCCCATTTTTACTGACATTCTGACATGACATTCTGACATGACATTCTGATATTCTGACAGACCTGGCATTCCATCTTATTCCTAAGGGGTGACAACGCATCTGATTTTTGATTCTTAATTGAAGATAAATGTAGATGTCTATGAGCCACAGCTCCACTTGCCATTGCGTGGGCTATGTGGTTGTTCATTACTTTTATTGTATAAATCGTTTCATTTCATTTAATCCTTTTAATAATACTTGATAAACTAATTATAAACAAATAAATATATCTTATCTTTAGTACTTTTTTAAACCTCTTCATTAATCATTCACCCTAAATTGGAGTGTAATGGACTCGTCACGAATGACGAGATTTTTATGGAAATTCAGTCCAGCAAATAATTATGTCGTGCACATATCGATAATAGTTTAAGATATATTGGTTGACAACTATATGTCGTTTTTCGGAATTATCAACGAAAATGTCCGCCACAAAAGGACTTAGACCCCACAGCTAAGCCTTTTTTGTATATAGAAACGGTTATTAAGCCGGAAATGATTTTGTTTTATACAGAGAGAGTTTAAGTTAAGAAGATCATTTGTTTCCCCGAGATGTAGACGACGTTTATCAAAGAGATCTACGAGTAAACGCAAACATTCAGGGGATGAGATACTTGTGAAAAGACTATCAACGTCTAAAGATAACAACATAGATTTAGATGGAATACGAATATCTTTAATTTTGGAAATGATATCAAAAGTATTTTTAAGGCTGCAAGCTGGGTTGAAACCAGATTTCCCCCTAAGGAGGAAGTTTAATTTTTAGCAAGGAAATAAGGTGCACCGACCTATGTATGAGACAGATGGACGAATAGGAACATGTTCTTTATGTATTTTAGGTAACCCATATAAAATGGGCTCTTGAGGATTCATTGGAAAAAGATTGCTCCAAGACAAGTTGTGGTCAGGAAAAACATATGACGACTTTTGTATACATACTTTAATATCCGAAGTAAACTTTTTGGTTGGGTCAGACACCAATAGCTCAAAGTCGACATTGAGAGAGACCTTGGATAACATCGTTAACCATCTGGCTGTACCCGCTATTCTCCATAATGACAAAAGTACATATTTCCCTTGTCGGCTTTGACTGAATATCTTTAGCTAACAAACTTTTAACAATGTTATACTTCTTCCCGATCACAACAGCCACCTTCGCGACAACGGACTCAGTCTCTAACAATTTTAGGGAGGACAAAGGTGTTAAGTTATACTTTAGACCTTTGTGTAAGAGATGATGGTGATGATTAACTTTAATTATGAAATAATGTAAAGTGTAAAATATTTACATTTAATACTTTAAATTCTATTATCATTTCTAAATTTTGATTTCAAGACAATTGTCAAACAATCACAAAGCACTTAATGATAAGAGGATCTGTATATACATTACATCTGACATATACATTTAGTCTCGATTAAGAATCAAAATGCAGATGTTTTATCACGGCTGAGTTCAAGATTGAGAAATGACTCATTTCCAGTGAAAAATATTTCCGGGTCTCTACAAATACCACAAAAACACAGTGGCATTAAGCTACTACCTAAGCATGTGGCTGACTCGCTGGTAAGTGTCGACCACCGAATTCGAGTGTCGAATGTCAAAAAATTGCAACACGGGAATCGCAGGAACGCTGCCGTTCTTTTAAAAAGGAGTGAGCTGGTTCCCTGAAGTTCCTTAGTCGGTCTCTAAAAATTGGCGGCAGCCACAGGCGGTGTTAAACGATTCCAAGAACAAAGAAGTTGTTTGAGTAAGAAAATTCCTAATCAACTTCAGATATTCCGTAAGAGAGCTTGGTCCTCCCCGGTCGAGTCAGTTCATACGTGCTTCTTCAATAATATAGCTGAAGTGTGGCTCTATAATTCATCTAATCCAATCAAAGACGCAATAAGTGGCGCAATAGTTTTTCATAAAAATATAGTCACCTTACTTTTTGAACACACTTCGTATATATATATATATATATATATATATATATATATATATATATATATATATATATATATATATATATATATATATATATATGTGTACGAGGTGTGTTCAAAAAGTAAGGTGACTTTTTGAATTTCGTGGGCAACGCACATTCGATTTTCGATTTTTGTATTTTGTTGCGTTGGTACACATGTCCTGAGCATATGTTTCAAGTTTGAAGTGTATAGCATGTTTAGTTTATTTTTGACAGTTACAAAGGTCAGACGTACTTTGGTGTGCTCGGCGATTTTTTTCTATCAAAAAAATGGATCAAAGAATTTGCATCAAATTTTGTGTAAAAAATGGAATTACATGCTCCAAAACACTTGAAATATTGACAGTGGCATACGGTGAGTCTACTCTTGGTAAAAAAAAAACGTTTATAAGTGGTACAAGCTCTTTCAAGATGGCCGAGAAGATGCCAACGACGAACCTAGCTTTGGACGCCCCAGCACGTCGACAACCGATGAAAACGTTGAAATAGTGAAGAAAATTGTTTTGGAAAATCGTCGAATTACTATCAGAGAAGTTGCGGAGGATGTTGGCATATCGGTTGGCTCTTGCCATGAAATTTTTTCGGATATTTTGGGCATGAAACGTGTTCAGCGAAATTTGTTCCAAAATTGCTCAATTTCGACCAAAACAACCGTCGCATGACAATCGCTCAAGAGCTATTGGATGATGTCAACAACGACCCAGATTTGCTCAAAAGGGTCATAACAGGTGTCGAAACATGGGTATACGGTTATGACGTCGAAACTAAGACTCAATCGTCCCAGTGGAAGCACACTGAATCACCAAGACCAAAAAAAGCACGCCAAGTTCGATCAAATGTCAAGGTTTTGCTTACAGTTTTCTTCGACTGTAGGGGTGTGGTGCATCATGAGTTCTTGCCACAAGGTCGTACGGTCAATAAGGAGTATTACCTTGAAGTTATGCGCCATTTGCGAGAAGCAATACGTAAGAAACGTCCCGAATGGTGGGTAAACAATTCATGGTTTTTGCATCACGATAATGCACCTGCTCACTCATCGTTGCTTGTGAGAGGTTTTTTGACCAAAAACAACACTATAATCATGGCTCAGCCACCATATTCACCGGATTTGGCCCCATGTGACTTTTTCCTGTTCCCAAAACTGAAGAGACCTATGAAAGGACGAAGATTTGCAACGATTGAAGAGATAAAAACTGCATCGCTGAAAGAGCTGAAGGCTATACCAGAAAGTGATTATCAGAAATGCTTTGACGATTGGAAAAAGCGTTGGCACAAGTGTATTATATCTGAGGGGGATTACTTTGAAGGGGCAACATAAATATTGATGAATAAATAAAAATATAGTCACCTTACTTTTTGAACACACTTCGTATATATATATATATATATATATATATATATATATATATATATATATATATATATATATATATATATATATATATATATATATATATATCGGTTTAATGCTAGAAAATGAAATCATAAAATCTTGACCCAAAGGATAAAGGTGTGGTCAAATTACCAATATTTTTTATTGACGCTGTAAGACGTCCAGACTGTATCTTACCGCGTTATCTACAGTAAAACGCAAAACGTCTGTTCAGCCAGCGAGTATATTCTATCACTAATTAAATGTTCATAAAATCGTTTTATTTTATTATTTCTCTTAGAGCTTCTGTAGAAATAAGAAAAGAATAATTACGTTGAGCTTGCTTGAAATTCTGCAAACACCGAATATACAATGTAAGACAAAAAACGTTCGAACGTAGAACGAGAATAAATGTATGACAGAAGTGAGTAAATATTTGTTAACGTCCGAAGCGGCGTCAATAGCTGCTATTAAAAAGAGTTTATTTTTAAATAACATTTAAGTGAATATATAGGTGAATGTAACTTAGAATTGAGAATTACGGCAATGTAATGTAGTTTTGTACTGGATTTCTAAGTAACATTCTATCCATTTCGAATTTTAATCTTTGTCTTCATCAGAATACTTTCAAAGTTTACAAGCTAATAACTTGGCATAAAAACTACATCCATCCTCTTGAAAATTTCTATTGGTGTCTCATATCCTGCTTAAAGTATTTAATGTTTGACCAATTTGATTGTATTTGAGAAGAGCTTGCACGTTTTTTTGCTCGCCGTACTTTTCAATTTGGCGTAGAAAATAACTCAGTAACAGGAGGCACTGAAGACACGTCGTATTCATAAAAAGTTACCTAGAACATAATAATTTAAAATTCGTGCGTATTATTTACACATTTTATAGATGTTTATGTCCTTGAAATTTCTGTAAATATTGCGTTGAAACCCACTTTTAGTTAAGTCTTAAAAGTGATAAAAAAAATTTGTACAACCTTCTTCAGTATAACAACTTTGACAAATATTTGTGTATAGCGTGATATATTGTATATACCTGCGTACCCCTTTGGAGGGGACTACCGTGATGTTATATTGTGTGATTACATAAACAATGCGATATGTGATCGCGGTCGATTTGCTGCCATTTATTGAAGATTTCCGATGTCCCTCCGAAATCAGCATCAGATATTTACAAAATTTATATGAGACCATTTCTGAATAAACCTCTTTCGAATGAAATAGAATTTTACAACACATAAAAAATATAAAAATCCAAATTGAGAACCTCCTTTTTTGAAGTCAGTTTAAATGTTAACTCTTTGCTATATTGCCACATCTAAAATAGTCACCAGAAGTATGGTCATTGATAGAAGAAACATATTTCCGCGTTGAATTAGTGCGATTGATAGCAAATTGATGATTTATGATATTTATGATATGATATGATGATTTTAAGCCTTGCACATCATTGGACCAGATTTTTGGAATTATAAAAAGATAATATTGTGCTTTTAGCATTAGTAGATAGCAATCATAAAATTGTTTGCTGATGTTGGAAGTGAGGACCGTATTATTGATGATGGTGTTTCGTAATAGTAGTTTGTGGCTAAAAATCACAAATAATTCCTTGAATTTGCCATTTATTTGTCGTCTATCGGGTATAGAAAAATATATTCCATATGTTTTTGTCGGCGATGCGAGGCCACCGCCAGAAACATTACAAGGCGCAGGTTCAACCGCACATGGAATACTGTTCCCATCTATGAACTGGAGCTCCCCAGAGCCAACTCCTTCCATTTGATCGCATTCAGCGCAAAGCCGTTCGTCTCTTTGGCAACTGAGCTCTTTCTGATCGGCTTGTTTCACTGGCACTCCACGGGGATTGCTCTGAGGAATTGCAGGGAGTAAATCTAGTCCCACCAAAAACATTCTGTAAAAAACTAGCCAAGTCTCGATGGAGCTGCTTGTTTATCTCTAAAAAGTAATGAAATCTAGACAAAGTCGTGCCAAGTCTAAGCTTTCTTACTGCGATTTACATACATACATACATAAACACTCACGCCTGTCACCCAGAGGGGTGGGCAGAGACTACGGACTTCCATTTGGCACGATCCTGACATACCTCTTTCGCCTCTTTTACATCCATATATCTACGCATACATGCCCGTCGGTTAAGGGTACTTCTAACGTGGCCCATTTTCAAAATATCGCCAATTTGGTCGATAAACTTTTTCCTAGGGCGTCCCTTCCCGACTCGGCCGTTCACATCTGCCATATAAATTTGCTTTGTCACTCTTTCCTCATTCATTCTTTCCACATGACCAAACCACCGAAGCATTCCTTTCTTAATCCTAGTCATAACATCATCTAGCATACCACATTTATCTCTTATCACGCAATTTCTCACCCTGTCATTCAGATTCAACCCTAACATATTCCTTAAAGACCGCATTTCTACAGCATTTATTCTACTTTCGTGCTTCTTCTGCCACACCCAGCTTATACCATACATTAAAGTAGGGACTAACACAGCATTATGAATTACCATACGTGCCTGTTTTGACACATTCTGGTTCTTCATAATAGAGTGTAGTGCCCCATTCACTCTATTCCCTGCGATTATATTTACTGCGATTTCCTTATTATTATAGTTCATGTTATGTGACTTGGCCGTTGAAGGGTATACAAGGGTACAAAATCAGGTGCTACATGACACCCTTGCACCAATCTGTCGCCAGAACCGCTATCCATTGACGATGGAAAATTGCCACTTGGAAAACGTTGATTGAATAACCAGTCAATTGTAGGCGTCAAATCGACCACCGATCTAACATAAAATAGACGTACATACGGACTTCTATCAATGATTCGAAGTCCGCCTGTACTGGAAATAATTTTTCATACTGTTTGTTTCAGGCTCGCCTATACAAAATTGTTATTGAAATACGCAGCTTTATCAAGCCTACAATTTAACTCTACTTTTTAACTTGCAAACATTTGCTAAAAATTCAACAACAGCAGTTTGCGCGCGCTTTGTAACCTCATTTTCAAAACCTTTTTGTGTATATATTATAGCGTCTTCCTTTTTTTTTTCTTATACAATCATATAGATATAACATTTAGCAATTCCTAGTAAAAGTATTTACTATGGTATTCGAATAAAAAATATACTATTATTATCTTATTAGAAATCTTGACCGTTATGAATTGTTCGCGTAGAGGTTTTTTTAATTCTACTTTTTTATCAATTGAAACATAAAAAGTTACTGTTGTTGTAACTTAGATCATTCAGAAACATTACGTAGTAAAGATAAATAACATTACTTACAGTTTTTTGAAAGTATACTATATTTTTATATCAATTAATGAAGAAAATACCAGCACGTAATGCGGACATGAATTCATGTCTACGGTACTCAACGTGGAGATGAATTCATGTCCACGGTACCTTAAAGGAATTTGAGTAATCGAGTAGAATAAAGTCAATCGTTCGACTATTTTTCCTGTAAACTTGTAAGTATAAGTATAAAAGCCAATCTAGTGTTATCCAGAGTTTTCCTTTAATTTATTTATATGCGTATTAAAAGCAGAAGGGGAGGCATTCGCCCAGCAGTGGGACGCTATAGGCAAGATTAAATTAGATGTGTCCCACTACGCTGGATTTTTGCAATGACAGTAGATTTTTATGTACCAATGGTAGAAGGGGGCATTACCATATCTCTAATACAGCTGAGACCAGCTGAGGGTTCTTCATGAGATACTTTAGACCTTCGATTTTTGACATCAAATGAAGCGGCCCACCAAGTTGAATATTTTTTTGTAAAGGCGGTATGTCGATATCTTCTAATAGTTTGGTTGGGCTCTTGTGTTTTCTAATCAGGGTCACCAGGTACTCCAGATGTTCGATTATCCTAGTTTTTATAGTTTTCCCTTTATGTGGCCATTAAACCCTAACTCTGTACCAAATTTCAGCTCTCTGAGTTTATGGGAAGTACTAGTTCTATTTCGATGATCATGAGTGAGTGAGTGAGTGTCTAAAATGCGAAACTTTGCTTTCGCTTAACTTCGGAACTAAATAACCTACAGACTTGAAATTTTGGATTTTAAGTATGTGATTATAGTTTACTGGATGACGAAAATTTCTGCGTTCTGGTATTATCCAGAGGTTCTCAAATAGGGGCCTGAAAATGCGGCGAAATGGTTCCGGTAAAGGATGGTACGGCAGTGTTTGCTTCGCGCTCGACTTGGCGGGGGCACTGCCGTGCCCCCCGATTCATGTCTAAACTACAGCGTTTAGCCGCTAACTTCAGGTATGCTATCTCAAGGTTCAGTTTGGTAATTAACTAATTACTTATCCGAATTTAAAAAAATTAAAGTACATTAGGATTTTCTCCTGTATCGTGGAGGCAGTTTACAAACATAAATTGCACAAGGAGAAACATCCAGACCCGGAACAATTACTTGTAGGCAATGCAAATATTGGTTCCGTGCGGGATTTCAACCCGTGGCCCCAAGCACAGCCACTAATTAACTAAGCCACTGCGGCACCCTGCGGATTCCCACACACACTTTCTTAGGCACATTCCGCTCTTAACGGATTTATGGTCAGGGATTAGTGTTGTAAATGACATGTAAAATAGATGTATATATTTTAAAGAACTTTACATGTATTTAACCGTGTATTTTACGCATCATTCATTTGTTTATAATTACAATCTTAGTGGTTTCTTATAGGTTGGGTGGTCTGTGCTGAAGACTAAGATAGAATGCCTCTTTTTAAGAAAAAATAGTCTCCGGGTCTCTACACTCACCATACAAAACACAACACAGTATTAAACTGCTATTTGACGCGGATATTCATTATATATTTCAGTATAGTATTTTTCATCGACTTCAAAGACGAGTAGGTATTCAATTCGTCTGTATGTTTCCTTTTTTCATGTGTGTTACCTCATAACTTTTCTCTCGGTGAACCGAATTTGATGATTTTTTTTTATCTGATAGCTGGTGCTTTTTTGTGGTTCCATATATATTTAATGAATAATTGACAAGTAGTTTTTGAGTTATTTTTAATAATGCGTATTTATTTGACTTCGAATACATTGATTCGGTAGTATTGAAGTCAGTTGTACAAAATGTTTAATTTTACCACCTGTTTTATATACGATAAGGGTAAAAACGAGCACACAGTCCACCCAAAAGTAAGTTGTTTATGTGGCCCATAGACATCTACATCTATCCTCGATTACCAATCAAAATGCAGATGCACTGTCATCCGTAAGGACTAAGCTGGAATGCTTCGTTTTCAGTTAAAAGGGTCTTCGATTCTAAAACACACCATACGTGCAGCAGTTGAAACACAGCAGTGTTAAGCTGCTATTTACGCTGGTATTCTGCGAGAATGTGATCCTTCCCAGGTCGACCGGTTCCATTCGTGCTACAATTTTACCAGTAATATATCTGCAGCTTGGCTCTAGCATGTAAAAATATTGTTATGTTTCTCGTAAAAAATCCAGTATTTTTTTACAACCGGCGTTTTGTTAATTCAACCGGAGGCCTACTCAATGTAAAATATACTAGCGTTTTGCCAGCTCTTCGCAATTACTAGAGCCAATGCAAATGTGACATTGCGCAAATGTAAATTAGCGAATTGATTAGATAGTAAAAGCAAAGAAAAAAAATTAAATTCAGGTTTTTATTGTTTACAAACCTTGTCTTCGTTGAGCTACAATAATTGCCGAAAAAATTATGTCGATTGGCGTACGGGTTACGGAGGAGATTTCAAAGAATCGTTTTATTGCGCCATGGGATGATGCTTCAATTAGCAATTAGCTTATATATATATTCTAGAAGTTTGATCTGAAATATTAATAATTCTTAATATTTAAGCGAACACTACAAACTTAAATTAAACCTAGTTTAACGGATTTTACCGCGGTTACTAACTTGTTTTAAATCCCCGACGTTTCGAGTACTTTATGAGTTTGGTGTCCCAATATTGTAGTTAACCAGGGCTACCTTCAGTTAACTTTTAGTACAGTTAAAGAAGTATGAGCTTATAGTATTTTGAAGTCTTGTAGTTGCATGCTTACGTTGGAACTTAATTTTATTAATTATAGGATCCCAAGCAGATGGTAGCGCCCAGCCATCTTCTCTATTGAAATTAGTATGTTTTTTGAATTCAGTAGCCTCGCGAATCTTTATTGGAAGTAGTCGTTGTTCTTTAGGACTTGTGGTCTATTAAATCTGATGTAGTGACGGGGTGATACTGTACATGTTACAGACTCCAGATTTCCCGGAGCGTTGATTCTTTACATCAGCAAACACATAGCTGTCGTGAAGACGACCATACTAGGATTTTCTCCTTTATCGTAGGAGTAGTTTACATATATAAATTTCACGAGGACAAACATCCAGACCTAACCCAGGAAAAAATACCTGTAGTCTATACAAATACTTGTTACGTGTGTGTTTTAAAGTACAACCTAAGTAAGGCCTGGGGTATATCACCAACGCTCCGGGAATTTGTCAGTCAGTGAACATGTTCAGAATCGTTCCCACAGTTAGGTTTGTTTTGCTTGAAAGCCCATAGTTTGTGAAAATATAATCAAACCCAAGCACACCACTTGTTTTCACATAAACTTAATTATTAAATGATGAAGGGTTAACAATGACACCAGGACGTTCAGTAACCCGAAACTATGTGACCGATAAGTGAAGAAATTCATCATCATCCTTATAGCCCTTCACAAGTACACTGCTGAACAAAGGCCTCCCTGTTGTGTCCATTTCTTCTGTCTGTCATTTCAGCACTTAGATATACCGACAGTCAACTTGGCACCGCTGAAAAGACTGTAGCACCGCCCAAATTTCAAGGGAATCAAAGGCTTTCTCATAGTTCACATACGCGAGACATAGTGTCAGATTGTACTCTTCGGACTTCTGTACGGTATGTATGTGGTCTATGGTACTGAAGACTTTTCGGAAACGGGCTTGTTCAGGAGACTAGAGGTCGTCGAGTCTGCGTGCGAGACGATTATGGGGTAGTGTATATTCTAAACCGTCACTACACGGCATATTTGGAATTTAAAAAGAAATTAAAACATGTGAAATTATACGCGATATATGCCATAAAATTTTTATTTGTGTATGTTTGTAAACTTGAATGCCTGACTATTAATAGAATTAACAATATTTTTCAAAATTCTTTATATAAAAAGTGAAAAATAAATATCTATAGGCGTGAAAAAAAAAGTGTTCCTTCCCGAGTTTGTGGAGCACATCTCTCTCCCACAATCACTGCCACCACTAAATTCAATACGTCTGCTCCTAACAACACTACATTCGGAACGACACACCAACGTCGATAATATTCGCCTCTTAAAAAGCATAATCTCGGACTCAGTCAGTCCTTTTTTCCTGTTGTATCTTTTTTTGTATATAAATTTATTAATTATATGCATGTAATTAATTCAATACTAATTATTTTAATGCCGTTTAGATGTGACACAGAAGAAAATGTTCTTAAAACTAGGTACACACACCGTTTAATTATTTGCTCGGATCTTAGTGTGCTAATTTTAAGATATATGTATATTATATGAATAAATTATTGAAATGGCGTTTTCGAACGAACGCTAATGTTCTCTCAGGTCGTATAGTACTTTTAGGTTCACGGTAGTAGTCAAACCTTTAAATACTACTGTCGCTTATAGCATTAATAAATTTGACGTGAAGATATTCGTCGCCGCTGAAGACATGAGGGCTGGTTCTTTTCTCGTCTCAAGGCTATGTTATATACTCGTATAATACCTCATTAATATATATATATTAATGAGGTATTATACGTGTTATAGCTATGCTGCAGGTATATTAGTAGTATAGTTGTAGCACGAATGGGTCGGCTCGACCGGGGAAGGACCACGCTCTCACAGAATACCAGCGTCAAATAGTAGCTTAATGCTGCTGTGTTTGTATGGTAAGTGTAGATAACCGGAGACCCTTTTACTGAAAACGAGGTATTCCATCTTAGTCCTCACGGTTGACAACGTATCTGCATTTTGATTTGCAATCGAGGATAGATATAAATGTCTATGGACCGCAGTAACCACTTACCATCAGGTAGACTGTGTGCTCGTTTGCCACCCTATCCTTTAAAAAAGGTTAAGTGTAACCAGTCAGCGAGGAAACGAAGTCATTATTGGTATTGTACTACAGTTAATAGGACTTTAATAAATATTAATAAATATTTCAAAAAAGTCTTAGCTATATTTAACGTACACATTAAACGCACTTCGGATTGCTAAGGGATAATGTGCTAACATATCAAAAAAACCCCTCATATTTTCTTTACAAAAGCCGCTCTTTAAAAGCACTTACACATTATACAATCCTAGTCTTATATTTCGCTTACAACAGGTAAAAGTTATTTGTACATGAAAACACACTCATTCTAACAATGCTCTTATATACTGAACCGTTATTTTTGACATCTATCCTATTATTTTCCACACGTCTTGGGTTGAGTGGGAAAGAATGTCTAAAGTTATTTAGTCCGTTCTTTGTAATACTCTTTATTAATGTGTACAAGTAAATATAAATAAATAAATGAACTAGTTATGTGTACACAATATTATAAGTGGTAAAGCTGCAGCTATATCAAAGTCGTAGCACGAACTGATCGTTTCGACCGGGAAAGGACCACGCTCTCACAGAATACCAGCGTGAAATAGTAGCTTAATGCTGCTGTAATTCATATGGTGAGTGTTGAGAACCGGAGACCCTTTTTACTGGAAACGAAGGCATTCAGTCTCATTCCTCACGGGTGACAATGCATCTGCATTTTGATTTGTAATGGAGGATAGATGTAGATGTCTATGGGCCGCAGCAACCACTTACCATCAGGTGGACTGTGTGTTCGTTTGTCACCCTATTCTATAAAAAAAAGAATACCGTTGTGAAATAGCAGCTGTGCTCCTATATTTCTTATAATGAGTATAGAGAACCGGATTATAGTGAAACGAGGCATTCCATCATAGACCTTAGGGATGACAACGTATTCACGTTTTGATTCTTTATCTATGACAGATGCAGGTGTCTATGAGCCACAGTATCTACTTATCGTCAGATGGACTTGGTGTGGATAAAATAGCACGATTTGCTATAAAAACCAAATGCACTAAGCAGTTAAATCCAGCGCTAACTACAGATAAAGTAAAGCAGTAATAACTTATCACTATCCTCAGTTCAGATGTGAAACAAATAGCGGATAACCTGCAACAAAAGGAAGCGCTTATAACGGATGAAGTTTGTCAATCTAATAGTTACTGATGACTTATCGAAAGTCTACTGATGAGTCATCCCCTATAGATTTATACGTGAGGTGGATATTTTCCATAGTTTCCAGGCTTGGCAGGTTTTCCATTTTTGGTTGTATTAGAAAGACGCTGCAGTCCAAGTTCTGTTTTTTCCCTCTGTCGTCTCTTTCTACACCAAAGGAACGATATGGAGTAGTAGATATTCCTACACAGTCAATAAACGGTCAACCTGTGTTTCTTGTGGTGAGTGTAGAGAACCGGAGACCATTTTTACTGACATTCTGACATGACATTCTGACATGACATTCTGACATTCTGACAGACCTGGCATTCCATCTTATTCCTAAGGGGTGACGACGCATCTGCATTTCGATTCTTAATTGAAGATAAATGTCTATGAGCCACAGCTGCACTTGACATTGGGTGGGCTATGTGGTTATTCATTACTTTTATTGTATAAATCGTTTCATTTCATTTAATCCTTTTAATAATACTTGATAAAGTAATTATAAACAAATAAATATATCTTATCTTTAGTACTTTTTTAAACCTCTTCATTAATCATTCACCCTAAATTGGAGTGTAATGGACTCGTCACGAATGACGAGATTTTTATGGAAATTCTTTAAAAAGCTTCATCATTTGAACGGTTACGTTGAGTAGCGTCTCACGTCAAATTGAATTTGTTCCCTAATTTGTAAAGTATCTTGTGATTTTATTTTCCAATTATTTTTATTCAAACTATATTTGTTTTTCATTACTTTTATCCGTAAAAATTTATCCATCAAATAAATTATAACTTGAGCAAATATAAATTTGAAGTTGTTATATTTACAATTGTCATTTTAAATTTGTTGTTTATGCTATCATATGAATAACATTTATCTGATGACTGAAAAATTAGGCCTAAATATATCGGTCTGTGAATTGATGAAAAATATAAACAGATCGAGAACAGATCTTTCGCAGAACGGAAATTTCGCACTGATACCAAAGTATTACATCCATTTAAAGAATATGTCACCCCATGTCATTACGTAGATGTCGGATGCGGTGACAGAGGGTAACTGAAAAAAAATATGGGTAACAGCATCTTCCTAATTATAGTAGCTTCAAAATTAAAAAAATAACTGCGTCACTAACAAGTCAAGCCCATTATGCTTCACTTTGTTACCTTATAGGGCTATGCTTTTATCAATCCCGTTGTTTGTCTTAGAAGTATTCACGAGTGTACAAGTTCACCAGTGTAGTGGCTGTAGAAGAATATACACTATCCCATATCATCTTATGGCAGGGGAAAACTACAACAGGAGATGAACAGCAGCATCTTCGTGATAAAAACTCAAAAAAGCTCAGTAGCAACTGTGGCAAATCAACCCTATGAGGTAATCTATGGGGGAGATCAATGTTCAGCGGTAGTTATAGGCTGTAACGGATGACTATGATATTTTTTTAAAGAATAAGGTGATAAAAGAAAACACAGCCCACCTAATAGTAAGTGTATGCTGTGGTCACGCTGCAGCTATATTATGGTTGAGGTACTTACGAATGGCTCAACGAGGGGAACTAGCACGATCTCACTTAGAAGAAATATATTATAGTTTAATATATTTCTTCCAAGATAAGTTTTTACGGCTTTATATAGAAATTACTTATTAATTATTTATAATTATAATGAGCCATCACACTATATTACGCAAATATTTTAAACGTACTTTGTATTGCAAAGGGATCGACTGATAATGTGTTTTCATATCAGAAAACCCTTCACATTTTTGTAATTGTGAAAAATCTTAAAATCTGCTAATATACTATGTAGAAGCACTCATACAACTCTGTTCATATATTTCAATGAGAACAGGTAAAGTTTGTTTGTACATGGAAGTATGTTCTTTATCAATTTGACGCAGAGTCATATCACAAAGCAGATCTAAATGATTTGAATCACTAATGTTACTTAAATTTGATATCTGAAACTAAAGCCCTGATATATTTCAGGTGGTAGCACAACTTTTCCACCTATAAGTCTGACTACGCATTGTCATCTTTGCTTTTTCTGCTGCCAAGCAATATACTGCTGTGATCCGATCTGGATTTTATTGTATTTTGATAACAAAAGAAAACATACCTATCGGATGTCGGAAGCATGAAAGTCACAATTATTTCTAAATATTATTCGAAATTATTTACGTAAAAAGATGAATCATATTCACACAAAAATTTTTATAACAATTTTATAGTAAAACACTATAGAAAAACACTTATAAAACATTAAAAAATCCAAAAATCAACACAACAACATCTAAATGAAAATTGCGTACGTAATGAACGTAGAATATAAATTAATACCCATAGACTAACTGTTTTTATTCCACTAGAGAATAGAAAATTTCATATTGAATGCCAAACTTCTTCTTAGAAAAATAGTCTCTAAACATAAGTATTTATGGGTTAAAGTGCTGTGGGTGTGTGCGGTCAAATTTGACCGCTTGAATTTTGATGGAATGTCGAGGCGGTCAAATTTGGACGCTTGGCGTTTGAAAGGTTGAAATTGGTTGCTGGTGTTTATAGACTGCAACAGCCATATGAACCATTAGTTATTTTTTTATGAAAGGGGTCAAGCGCTCGTGAGTTTCACCTGATGGTGAGTGACTACTCCAGGAACAACTACGACGCTAAGAGCACTGCAAGTACGTTGCTAGCCCTTTCAAAAAGAATAGACTCTTTTCTTGAAGGTTTGAGGAAAAATTGCTATTAATAATTGATTCCGCAGGGAGTTTCTGTTATTAAAAAAAATAAAAATTAGTTTGTTTGTGATTTTTCTTAAATTTTATAAAACAATTGCAACGAACTTGTTATAAAGAATGATAAATAAATATAGCCATATACTTATATTTTTATTGGTGTAATTTTCTTTAATAAAGTTACACCAATAGTAATAATTTAAAATATTCGTATAAAACAATTTTAGAAAGGACATTATTGTCTTATACAAATTCGATTATAGGTTTACACATCACTTTACATGATAGAGCTGCAGTTATATTAAATCTGTAGCATTAATTCAATCCGAGGTGATTGCATTATTGCTACAAATTACTGGAAAAGGACCACGCTCCCGCAGAATATAACCGCCAAAATACTTTGCTGCTTTGTTCCAAATGGCGAGTGTAGGGAACCGAAGATTCTTTTATTTGAAATGAGACATTCCATCTTAGGGTAAGTACAGACCGAACTGCAAAATGCTCGCGCCTGCTCGAGCCAAATTTTGACTACTCGACCATGCAGGCGGCATCCGCGCGCCTTCGTGAGCAAAATCCATTGAAAGTGCTCTGGGTTGCTAGGGGGGCATGCAAACCCAATTTTATGCCAAAATAGACGTGTTCAATATGATCGATTGAGACTTGGTGATTATCACCCTTTTGGCAGAGGAAGAGGAACATGAAGAACATATTAATGTAATCAGACTTCAGAAAATTAGAACAGTATGGGAAGAAGAAACGTGGAGATTCTTTCCCAAGCATTGGCTTTTAACATACGATCGCTGTACTTGAGTGCTGGAGTGAGTGTTGGACTTGATATATTGTACAGACACTCAAAACGCTGCACTAAACTTATCAACTTTTCTTCGTCCATGATTCCGACTTATGTGACGTGCTTATAGGTACAAACTAAACACACGTCCAAACAGTTTTTTCGCTGCGGCAATACTGAGCGCGAGCGGCGGCGGTGCGAGCGCGCTCGCGCATGCTAGAACATGCATCCTGCAAGCTCGAGCATGACCGAGCATCAAGTTTGGACGTGTATATATTTTGCACCGTCTGTCAATAGTCATAAAATTAATATTTTAGTGTTCTCTTAAAATGTTCTGCTCTGCTTTGCTCTTGGTGTGCGCTGACCCTTAGGTCTCAAATATGGCAACATATCTCGATTTTGCTTCTTAATTGAGGGTAGCTTTACATGTCTATAGGATACTACGGCACGTAGCCTACTACGGCATCCACTTACCATCATGTGGATAGAGTATTCTTTTGTCAAATTTATACTTTAAAAATTCATTTTATTTCATTTAATCTCTTTAAGTGAGTCTTGTTAAATAATTATAAGCTAATAAATAATTCATATTGCTATCAGCAGCTCTTTTTTAACCTTTTAATTAACCATTCATCCTAAATTGGAATATAATGAACTTGTCAGGAACGACGAGATTTTTATAGAAAGTTTTTAAAAGCTTTATCATTTGAACGTTTACATTAGGTAGCGACCCACGATAAGTTGAATTTGTCCGCTTAATAGTTAAGTATCTTTTGATTTTTTGTTTCAATTATTATGAATCAAATTGGATATTTGTTGGTCATTAATTTTACCCGTAAAAAGTTATCCATCAAACGAACTGTAACTTGAAATAAATTAAAATTAAATTAGTTAAACTATTATGTTAATACAACTACCATTTATAATTTGTTTATATTATCGGATGAACTACTTTTGTCTGATGATTGAAAAATTAGCCTTTAAATAATTATTTTTAAATTGATAGAATTCTTACATTAATTTCGAAAGGAGTATTCTGAAAATGTGACGATCGTAACTTGGAATTGGAGGATTTTCGCAATATTTCTAATTGAAAGGAATTCCATTCGTTTTGAGAATGTACTACACCATCCTGTGGAGTCAAAAGAAGCGACAGAGAGTAACTGTAGGAGATGGGCAGCAACGTCATCCTAGTTATAAATATAATAAATATTACGCCAATAACACACATCGTCCTGTCGTCTCCAAGCCGGCCCATTACGCCTCATTTTAACTTATAAAGCGATGTTTTTCTCCATTCCGTGATTTGTCTCATTAAGTGCCACAGAAGTCGTAAAAGTCGGCTAAAAGAAATGCCAGAGATATTTTATAGTTTGCGATAGATGGCATTATGATACACCCGTCGTAAAATTGGTTAAAGGTAGGAGATACCCGATACTACGTTGGCCATCTGCCAAGCACATTCAGACAGATCCAGTGGACAATATCCCGCAGTAGGCTTTTATGGGCTGTCGTAAAAGAAGAAGATGATGATGAGAGAGGAGATGTCAATTACAGTTATGTTATAAGTACCTTTTTATAGAAATTAAGTTTAGTAAAGTTTTTGAACTTTGGGTTAGTCAAATTTGGTTATATTTAATATATTTTCTATCATCAAGCTTACATTACGAAAATAAAGATCAAGAATATTTTTTAAAAAACATAGTGTTGGCAGTACAGAAATAGGACTTAAATTGGCGGGCTCCAATGTACTATCAGCTTTAAATAAAGTTATTACTTACTCTACTGTGCTTCGTTAATTCAGGAGGTTTGCTTAAAAACTGATGAGGATCGGAATATCAGATAATTTGTTGTTAAGACTTAATTGGTACCAGTTTACCAGTTTCACTATTAATTATATGTGATTTAAATTTTATCAGAAGCCGGCTTAATTTTTTTTGCACAAATGCAAAGATTTGGCTGTAGAGCACACTCTTTTAAATATTTTTGAATATTCTTTTACATATTCCCTATATTGGACGCTAGCATTTTATTACATTGTATGGTAAATTTCGTAAATAACCTTGGTAAAATAACTTTTCCACATTACATGTGATATAACAATGCAGCAACTATCTTGTAGTTGCAGCGCGAATGGAAAAGTATCACGCCATCACAGAACACCAGCGTAAAAAAACCGGTTAGTGCTGTTGTGTTTCGTGTGGTGAGTGGAGAACCGGAGACCATTTTTACTGGTAACGTGGCAATCCTCAGGAGTGCAAACGCGTCTGCCTTGAACGAATTAACCACGCGGTTACGTTTCTATTCTTAATCGATGGTATCTATGCCCATAGGCCACAGCACCTACTTACCATCAGGTGAATTCTTTGCTGGTTTATCACTCTTATTCTATTTAAAAAAACATAACTCGCTGAGTGATTTTTATTTTTTCAAATTTCGTACATATGAAGTTGTTAAAAGTATATTAAACTACATAAATTATTAATACTGCAAAGTGTTGAAACGTGTTGATATCTCGGTACGAAATTGTACGAACTTTACAAAGAGTTGAAAGAAACAAAAGTGTTATTAGACCGTATTGAGTGCTGGCGCAGTGTTCAGAAACTATACTTGGGACGATGCCAGTGGATTTTATATATATTTTATAGAAGAAATATTTCACAATCGAGGCAATATACGAAATTGTATTCAGTGATACCTACATACGCAAAGTTAAGACATGCAGGTTTCTTCGCGATGAGTTCATCCGTTGCCAAGCAAATGAAGAAAGGTAATATTTTTTGAGTGTGTGTACGTATGTATATCCATTTTTTGCACGTTCTGTAGACTTAACGGATAACATATGGGTGTCGTTAAATCCAATTTAGTTGTAGAAGTGGCAGAAAATTTATAACTTTTCTCTTTTCAGTAAACTTTTTCGGGTCGGGTTTTTTAGATTACAGTTATAACCATTGGTTAAATTGTTTAAAAGATACAATTTAAGTAAAGATACAGTCCGCCAAACATTTTTCCAAACGCGTTTTACGTAATAAAATATATTAAAACCGACTTGAACTACGATATGATGGTTTAAAAGACGCCTAGATATCATTTCGCTTTTGCCGAATTTTGGGATATTTCGGGAACAAAATTAGGGCTACGCTCGGAGTATCTGTGCATGATAGATTTGGAAATGAGGATATCCCTAGTAGAATCAAGGTAATCGACATAACCCTACTGATCAGTAAATAGCCTTCGACTGTGTTCATCATGAGATATTGTTGCGCGGCTAAGTTGACATCTCATCTCATGGCACTAGCGCCATCTAGTGTCGGGTAACAGAGCGAGAAGAGAGCTTTCCAGAAAATGACATTACAAATTTTAACCGACAGCGACATCTGTTGTCGAAACGAAGAACTAAGCTTCTAGAAACCCGACACTCAAACTTTCGATGCTTAGTCGATTGGCGCGCGTATTAACTTGAATGTTCTGGATTTTTCGGTGCTAAGTTGTATTTATAGGCGCTGCAGGGTGCTATCGGGGAAGTATTGAAGTTGGCGAGACAAGCGAAGCTTCGAAGCGGAATAAAGTGAATCAGTGTGATTAATTATTAGTGTTTTTGACTTTATTTAGTGTAAAGTGAATTAAAGTGTTAATTTAGGTAATTCTGTCGGCAATTTTTATAGTCACGAACCTCAAGCTCGTAACAATATTAATCAGGAAGCTACAGTACTGTGATGTCATGAACACGACTTTAACTAGTATACTAAATACTAGCTTAATACTGCTGCATTTCTTTAGTATAGAAATATAGTAGTATTAAGCTACTATTTTACGCTGGTATTCTGAGAGAGCGTGGTCCTTCCCCGGTCGAGCCGACCCATTCTTGCTACAACTATACTACTAATATAACTGCAGCATGGCTCTAACACGTATGAAAATGAAATGTGGTAATAAATTCTCTAACGCCATAACATCAACTAGGCAAAGCGAATCAAGATGTGGTATAGCCATGCTACAGCGAGCTATAATTTAATACAAGCATAAATTCAGCGCATTGCTTCTGTTTTTCGTATGGTAAATTAAAGAACTGGAGACCCCTTTTGGTGCAAACGAGGCGTTTTATTTTAGTCCTTAACTGATCTAACTTACCATCCATCATCTGATAAGTGGCTGCAAACAAAGAAACTACAAACAAAAAAGGCTATAGATAGGTTGTCACCCCCAAGGACTAAGGTAGAATGCTTCACAGCTTGTATACCCTTTTGTGTGTTCCGGACATAGCAGAAAAGTAGTTCTACCCTTTTGTAAAATATCACAGCATAAAAATAGCACATGGACGAGCATGCAGACCCGCAACAATCATATGAGGGCCTTACAAACACATGTTCTGTGTTAGATTCAAACACAGGTCCCACAGCGTTACATACCGTCTACCTAGCTACTGTGCTACCGAGCTGTTAAGGATAATTGTCAGCTAAGGTGGTAGTTATCGTTCTTGATGGAACACTTTTCAGACCAACAAAGAATGAAAGCCGAAACAAACCAAGATAAAACCACACATATGCATCTAAAATAATTTGCAACCAACAACATAGGGTGTTAAATGCATATGTGTACCGTGTGTGAGTCCAGCAATAAATTTTTACGGGCTGTTGAAGAATTTTGTGATGTGAAATATCAATGTGAATTATGACGTCATGCCCTCTCTACGCCATCGCGCAGGACTTACTTGTGTGTATACTTCGTATGTACTACGTAGTAAGTGTATAGTATACGTAAGTAGTGCATAAACGAAGTACGTAGTAAGTATAGCATACGTACGTGGTATGTGTACTGTACACTTCGTTGCTGCTCTGTGTGAGTTTTGTACTACGTGTGCCGTTCTGTTACGTATGTTACCACATGCTTGACGTGCCTTGCAATTTTTATTTGTTTTATAAATTTTCATTGATTACATATTCTACCACCAACTATGATGTTCTACACTGCCGGTTACATCGTGTCGGCCAAATTTTAATTAGAATAAGGGCAACAAACGAGCACATATACAAACTCCACCTGCTCCAAACTCCATTTATATTTTTCCTCCATTTAGAATCGAAATTCGAATGAATTTAATGAGTACCTGAGCACTAAGATCGTCGTTTTCAGTAAAGAGTATCTCATGTTCTCTACACACACTATACGAAATATATTATCAGCATTAAGCGCTATTTCACGCTGGTATTCTATAAAAGCGGGGAACTTCCTCAATTAAGCCAACCCATTCATGCTACAACAGTAATATACCTGCAAGATGGCTTTACCATGTATAACATCACATACAGCGGTAAGATGCAATTTCGAACACAGTGTCATTAAGCTGCTATTTGCCTAAGCTGATGTGTGGATGAGCAGGTGACATAAAGTAGAACGTGGTTGCGTGACCACCTGAAATGAACTACCTACTCTAATAGCCCTATTAATAAACATATACTTGAGTAAGATTAACTTTACCCCCAGTTTAAAGTTAAAATTAACTGATTTTAGTATTAATAAACATAGAGTGAGGAGGGAGTAACCTAATCTGAAACTACCCTCGGAATAAAAGTTAATCCTTGGCGGTACTTGACGACTGAATAAGCATAGACTAGCCTCGTATTTTGACATTTTGTAAAACTACGTTAACGCGCGTTGTTAGTTGTTACAGTAATCGTGTTAAATTAATAAGATTCCTGTACATACAACTTTAACTTTGTAATTTCTGCATAAGATCATAAGTTGTATGTCGTTAACTCCGTTATTGTTTGTTACTTTAGTCATATTAATTATTCTGTGCTTTAGTTCATTGTCAACAACATCAAGATGAATAGAGATTATTTGATTGATGATATGAGAGTGGTAGATGAAATTTCTGATCAGATTCCATTAATGAGACGTGTAAAATTTTATAAAATTTGTAAGAATCCTCTGGAAGAACTTCAAGAAGCCGAATTTAAAATTAAATACAGATTTTCTCGAAGTACTGCCGTTTTCCTTATTGACATGGTGAAAAATAATTTAGCTTGTGATTCAAGCGGTGGATTTATTCCATCCCATCTTAAAGTTTTGACTGCAATAAGGACATGGGCCCGTGAATAGGTAATTATACTATAAATTTCATAAGCTTTTACCTTCATTTACATTAACATCTTTCGTTATCAATAGTTTTAACAATTTAAGTATGTAATTATTAGTTGTTATGATTTCTAACACAAATACTTTTGTTTTTAATAGATTCAATATGATGCAAGAGATCTAAGTGGAATGAGTCAGCCAACAATATCACATGTGTGCAAACAAGTTGCTTTAGCACTATTAACAAAAGAGCACAATGGATTAAAATGCCAAGAAGTGATGTAGAGCAAAACAATGGGATTGCGGTTTTTTTATTCATTATGTGGATTTAGACAAGTGATAAGGGCTACTGATTGCACAAATATTCGAATCCCGAAGGTGGGTGGAAATATTGGACAATACTATATAAACAGGAAAGGATACAGTTTAATAAATGTACAAGTAAGTTTTATAGCACTTAGCTAGCCCATCTTTGCCATATAAGTACTTAAAGTTATTTTTTTATACGATAGGGTGACAGTCGAGCACACAGTCCACCTGATGGTAAGTGGTTGCTGCGGCCCGTAGACATCCACATCTACCCTCGATTACAAATCAAAATGCAGGTACGTTGTCACCCGTGAGAACTAATATGGACTGCCTCGTTTCCGGTAAAATGGGTCTCCGATTCTCTACACTCACCATACGAAACACAGCAGCAAGCTACAATTTTACGCTGGTATTCTGTAAGAGCGTGGTCCTTCCCCGGTCGAGCCGATCCATTCGTGCTGCAGCTATACTACTAATATTACTGCAGTATGACTCTACCACGTATAAAATCTTATAATCATTACAATCACCTCAGCCTAATATTTCATATTAAACAAGCTATGACTGCTAAAGTAAGTAAAAGTAAATTTACAGCCTATATACGTCCCACTGCTGGACACCGGCCTCCTCTCATTACTGAGAGGGTTTTAGGGCAAGGAATAGTACGCCGCGCTGCCCCAATGCGTGTTGGCGAACTTCACATGTCTTCGAAATATTTTTTTTCTTATTTCTCAGACATGCAGGTTTCCTCACGATGGTTTCCTTCACCGCCGAGCACGTGGTAAATTAACACTTACACAATTGCAATGAACAATTTCACTGGTGCCGGCGGGGATCGAACACGGTTTGCTCGCGTATTGTGAAATTTACAGCAAGCGCTAACCATCTGAGCTACCACGGCTCTATATGAGTGCTAATTGGAGATAATTCGGAAATCATGGATATAGTGCTACATTGGCAAGGCAGCACATATGCCTCAAGAATGTTTAATGAAAGTCACATAAAACAAAGGTTTGAGAAGTTAGAATTTAAAGGCAGACTTCTCGGAGATTCTTGTTATGCTTGTACTCCTTATTTATGTACACCTATCCTGCGTCCTAATACACAAAAGGAAGTATACAAGTGTACAACCGATCGCACATCACTAGCATCGTAACACGTAGCACTATAGAACGATGCTTTGGAGTATGGAAGCAAAGGTTTCGGTGTTAACTGCGAGGACTTAATACTAAATTAGAGCATACAAAATTATATATTGTTGCATTGGCAATAGTGCACAACATTGCAATGCAAAAGCAGGATCTGTTTGAGTCACTGTCATTAGTGTCATCATCAAGCATTGAGTTTGTTCACCAGTCATTCACTGACTAACTCTTTTTTACTTTTAAAATAAGTTGGTTGCCAAGCACAAGCGTTAATCCCGGCCTAAGGAATGTATTGTTAGTCCAAAGCTACTAGATGTTTATAAATAATATTGTTATAAAGAAGTTGATACTCAGTTACTCTGAGATTAACTAGTGCAAGTGTAACTTTGAATTAAGCTTGGAATTAGCAATTTTTATTAATAAGGCAGTAATAGCATATGACCCGAGTCCAATGACGTCACAGCGACGTGTTTGCACGTTGTACAAAAAAGTTTCAAATGCAGAGAATGCACCGTGTCGTCTTCCGTCGTGAGGTAATCTAAAGAGACTAACGAACGTCTTCGTCACTCGCTGTACAAACAAAGGCGTACGCGAGGAGGTGCGACGCTGAGCGGGCAGGATCATCTCAATCGCGAGTCTCATGTCATTGTATACGCATTATTTGTGTATAGTAACATAAGACCTGAGTCCGATGACGTCACAGCGGCGTGCTTGTACAGTGTACAAAAAGTTTCCACTGCAAAAAGCGTAGCGCGTCGTTTTACATCGTGAGTTAATATAAAGAGAATAAAGAATTGAATAAAACTAAATTTACGGATTTTGTCGCGTTTATTTAACAGATTTTACTTATTTTTAATTTCCGACGTTTCGGGTGCTTTACAGCACCAATGGTCACGGGAGGGGGGGGGGCTGAGATGTTTGACATCCCAATGTCATAGTAAGCCCGGCTACCTTCAGTTTTTTTATATTAATTTTTCGGTCCGATTTACGCAAAACGAGCTTACAGTATCTTGAAGTCTTGCAGTTGTATGCTTGGGTTTGGGTTTTATTTTGTTTACTATAGGATCCCAAGTAGATGGTAGCACCCATCCATCTTCTCTATTGAAATAAGGATGTTTTTTAATTTCAATAGCCTCACGTATCATCCTTGGTAGGAATCGGTGTTCTTTTGCGAGGACTTGTGGTTTATCAAATCTGATGTAATGGTGGGGACGATCTTGAATATGTATGTTCACAGACTGCAGACTTCCCGGAGCGTCGGTGCTTCACGTCAATTATATATTTTTTCACGCAGGTTTTTATCGATCTTTTTGTTTGACCTATATAAGAGAGACTACATTCACAATCTAACTTGTACACTCCTGCATCTTGTAGAGGGATATTACACTTGACAGATAGTAAAAATTGATTAATCATCTTCGGCGGCTTGTAGTATGTTTTAATGGAAGCTCGCTTCAAGATGTAGCCAACCTTGTCTGTGATTCCTCTGACATATGGCACAGGACAAGGATGATGATGAGATTCACCATTTAAATATCGGTTGGTATGGTCATTTTCCTATATACAGTGTGACCAATAGTGTTATTAGGATTTCGAATGACTAAAATATCTAGGAAAGCTAAATAATTATTTGTCTCTAACTCTATTGTGAATTGTATTTTAGAGTTTATAGATTTAAGGTGGTTTAAAAATGCAGTTACTTTTTCAGATGGTAACATTGTGAAAATGTCGTCTACGTACCGCTTGTAGAATCTTTGATTTACAGGAGCAGTAAGAAGGGCTTTCTCCTCGAAGTCCCCCATGAATATGTCGGCGACTATGGGAGATACAGGTGAGCCCATCGCCACACCATCTACTTGCTTGTGGATTTGTTCCTTCCACAATAGATAGCCAGATGTGAGGCAGTGTTTGAGTAATACTGCATATTCAGCAGGCATGTTATTATCTTCTAGCTTCCTAGTCACAATTGAGATGCAGTCTTCAATAGGTAGGCATGTGAATAGTGGCTGAACATCAAAACTGACCATAGTTGCATTGTCAGCGAGATGTAGGTCTTCTATCTCACTAACAAAATGGTATGTAATGGAATGGCCAAGTGTTGTGCTAGCTTATAAGTTGGTGAATCGATCTGGCTCACTATAGGATATAGTGGAGCATTCGGTTTGTGTATCTTAGGTAACCCATACAACCTCGGTGGTTTGGTACATGATGAATTCGCTAATACTGCAAGACAACAAGCTTCCGGTCCCGCGCCTACATCACAGTGACCGAGTGAAGCCAGCCACAGTCGAGCGTGTACCTGCTGTACTACCATATGTAAGAGGATTCACAGACAAGGTTGGCTACATCTTGAAGCGAGCTTCCATTAAAACATACTACAAGCCGCCGAAGATGATTAGTCAATTTTTACCATCCGTCAAGTGTAATATCCCTCTACAAGATGCAGGAGTGTACAAGTTAGATTGTGAATGTGGTCTCTCTTATATAGGTCAAACAAAAAGATCGATAAAAACTCGCGTAAAAGAACATACAGCTGACGTGAAGCACCGACGCTCCGGGAAGTCTGCAGTCTGTGAACATATTCAAGACCGTCCCCACCATTACATCAGATTTGATAAACCACAAGTCCTCGCAAAAGAACACCGATTCCTACCAAGGATGATACGTGAGGCTATTGAAATTAAAAAACATCCTTATTTCAATAGAGAAGATGGATAGGTGCTACCATCTACTTGGGATCCTATAGTAAACAAAATTAAACCCAAACCCAAGCATACCACTGTAAGATTTTAAGATACTGTAAGCTCGTTTTGCGTAAATCGGACCGAAAAATTAATATTAAAAAACTGAAGGTACCCGGGCTTAATATGACAGTGGGACGTCAAACATCTCAGCCCCCTCCCCCCCGTGACCATGGGTGCTTTAAAGCACTCGAAACGTCGGAAATTAAAAATAATTACAAATAAACGCGATAAAATCCGTAAATTTAGTTTTATTCAATGTGTGGTGTTCGCCTAAATTTAAGAAATCATTATGAGAATAAAGAACATAATATATTTGTCGCTCGCTGTACAAGCAAGGGCGCTCGGGGAGAGAAGCGACGTGGAGGGGCCGTCACATTCCAAGCTAAAGTCATGTTACTGTGCACACCTTACTGGTGTATATTAACATTAGAATTGAGTCCAATGAAGTTGCTGCGGTGTGCATATAGAGCGTGCAAGAACTGTTTCGAGTGCGAAAAACAGAACGTGGTATTTTGCGCCGTGAGGTAATCTTACGAGACTGAAGGTACCTTCGTCGCTCCTTGTACAAATAAGAGCGGGGGCGTTCGCAAGTCTCGTATAATTGTGCACGTATAACATGAAGCGCTAATATTTTTTTATACCTACGCGAACAATACCCGTGTAAATTAACACGTCATCGATTTTAAGAAAAAGGAAGTTTACAGTCTGTGAACGTGTACAGAATCACCCCTGTCACTACATCAGATTCAAAAGATCAAAAATCCTTGCTAAAGAACACCGCTTCCTTCCAAGAATGATTCGTTAGTCTACTTAAATAAAAATTATCCTAATTACAATTAAAAATACAAAAAAAAATATGGCTTGGTGCTAACATCTGCTCGAGATCTTATAATTATTTAAATTAAATCCCAACCTAAGCATATAACTACAAACTTCAGGACATAAGCTCATTGTGCGTATCGCACTAGAAATTATTAATTTTAAATTGAAGGTAGCCGTGGTTAACTATGATATTAGGAGGTTTATTTTTATAGAATAACGGTGAAAAACGACTACACAGTTTACTAGAAGTGGATGCTGTGGCTCTTAAATATTTCCATTACCGTCGATTAAGAATCGAAATTCAGATACGTTCTCATCCCTGAGGACTTAAATGGAATGCCTCGTTTTCAATAAAAAGAGTCTCCGGTTCACTACACTCTCCACACAGCATTTAACTGCTCTTTTATGCTGGTAATCTGGAAGACCACGGTGATCCTATCCAAATGAAGTCGTCCGTAACATAATTGCAGCGTGGCTCTACCACGTATAGCCAAACTCCTCAGACCCCCGTGATCATGAGCGCTGTAAAGTACTCAAAACGTCGTGAATATAAAGTAAGCTTATATACGCGATAAAATTCGTAAAAAGTAGTTTTATTTCAATGTAGTGCTAAGTTTATTACTCTATATTGTTCTGGGCAAATGTATAAAATTTCTTTTCCCCTTTTTCAGTAAACGTTATGTAATGTAATTGCATAATAGTTTTTATCCCGACAATGTAGGTAAGTCGCTACAGGGCCGACGCAGGGGAATTTGTTCGATAACGAAGCGAACCGATTCAATCTATCCAATTTCACGTAACTGAGTTCGAGATCTCCACGAATTTCTCACGCAATCATCAAACAAGGTAAGCTGCTTACATTGGTAGTCCACTGCTATCTTACTAAACTTTATTTTTAATGTAAACAAAGATTATTTCTGTATTTTTTCATTTTTTTATAGAATGAGTGTGCAGCACACAATTTACCTTATGGCAAGTGGATGCTGTAGTCTATAGACATCTACATCTATCTTTAATAAAGGATCAAAATACAGATACGTTGTCACGCCTGAGGACTAATATGAAATATCTCGTTTCCAGTAAAAGGGGTCTTAGCTTCTCAGTTCATTATAATTAAGAAGAAGCTGCTACTCATCTCCTGATATGTTTCCCTCTGTCGCCTCTTACGACACCCACGGGCTCATATGGGCTAGTGGATATTATTACACCGCCATTAACGGTAACGCCCATTTGATAAGTACTTTTTTATTATCAATTGACAGAAGAAAATGGTGACCTTATATTTATTAAAAATTAAATTTTCGAAACTGTTTGTATCTCGAGTTCTGTTGCGATGTGCGATAGTGAAATCGAGCGGCTTGAATTAGTCCGAACAATTCCTCTGAGCACTCCCTGTCAGAATACGAAAAGAGATACAACATCTCTTCGCAGCGCCAGTGAGTCATGCCGATCAGAAAGTGCTCAGTCACCGATGAATGGAACCGCTGGCACTGGGGAGCCCCGACCCAGAGATAGGAATGTTATTCCATATGAGGCCGCACCTGTACCTTAAAATGCTGGCGGTGAACCGGTAAGGAATACTTTCCCGATCTGCTAAGCACGCCTAAATTTTAAGAAGCCAGTTTGACCTTCTCTTCCAAGTGAACACGAAACTGCACGTCATTTGATATGTCAAATGCGAAGACTCCAACACTGGCTAAGGCAACAAGGGGATTGCCCTGAAAATAAAAAAAATATGACAAAGGGGTTAAGACAAAATTGTGTCTTCTGGTGATTTAACTGGACTATATTTAGTCACCTCTAAGCCGATATTATATTCAACAATATTTCGACTTCAGACACAAGTTTGTTCTGTTGGATCTATAAATCACTAGCGCTGTCGTACGCATATTGTTCCATATACACCCCCCCCCCCCCCCAATAATATATATTAAATTAATCCCCCAATAATCCCTCAATAATATATATTAAAAATTAAAATTAATAAATAAAGGAAAAGGGTCGCAGGAGGACTGTGAAAACTACCGTGGCATCAGCCTTCTTAGCATTGTGGGAAAACTGTATGCTAAGGTACTAATTGAAAGGTTCATAAAAGAAACTGATGGAAAAATTTGGGATGTGCAAGCGGGATTCAGAAAGGGAATGGGATGAACAGATCAAGTCTTTTCCATGCGCATGATCGCGGAGAAGTTTTTGGCCAAAAACCAAAAGGTTTTTGTGCGTTCATGGACTTGGAAAAGGCCTATGACAGAGTGAATAGGGATGTGCTACGGCAAACACTGAACTCATTTGGGTTGAGCGCTGGCTTGATACAGGCATTGGAGTCCCTTTATAGGGACTCTAGTGCTTGTGTTAGGATCAACATGGTCTACTCGGACTGGTTTGACACACATAAAGGTGTCAGACAGGGCTGTGTGGCTTCCCCGTGGCTGTTCAACCTATTTATGGACAGTTGTTTGCAAAATTTGAAAGTTGAAGAATGCGGATTAAGAATGGGTGAGTTAACCGTCAAATGCCTTTTGTACGCCGATGATCAAGTTATACTTGCGTCGTCGGCGGCCGAGTTGCAAATGATGGTTACATTAATGAACAGAACATTAAAAGAAAGGGGTATGAAAGTGAAGTTTTTGAAAGAGAAGAAAGTAAAACGATTTGTGAAATAAGAATAGAAGGGGAGTTGATCGAGCAAGTAGATGAGTTTTTATATTTGGGCTGCGTATTTAGCAGGGATGGGAAATATGATAAGGATATGGAACGACGAGTGAATGCGGGAAATAGAGTAAATGGGGCCCTGCACTCTATTGAGAAGAGTCAAAATGTGTCGAAAAAGGCACGTATGGCAATTCACAATGCTGTGTTGGTCCCTACTTTAACGTATGGTAGTAAAAGTTGGGTGTGGCAGAAGAAGCACGAAAGTAGAATAAATGCAGTAGAAATGCGGTCCTTAAGGAGTATGTTAGGGCTGAATCTTAATGACAGGGTAAGAAATCGTGTAATAAGAGAAGAGTGTAGTTTGCAAGATGATGTTGTGACCAGGATTAAGAAAGGAATGCTTCGGTGGTTTGGTCATGTGGAAAGAAAGAATGAGGAAAGGGTGACAAAGAAAATTTATGTTGCAGAAGTGAATGGCAGAGTCGGAAAGGGACGTCCTAGGTGAAAATTTATCGACCAAATTGGCGATTTATTGAAAACGGGCCAAATTAGGAGTACCCTTAACCGACGAGCATGTATGCGGAGGTGTATGGATGTGAAGAAGGCGAGAGAAGTGTGTCAGGATCGTGCCAAATGGAAGTCTGTAGTCTCTGCCTACCCCTCTGGGTGACAGGCGTGAGTGTTTATGTATTATGTATATGTAAATTAATCCCCTTTTTTCATCTTATCTGTATATCAATACGTCACCACAGGCCATTTATTGTATTTATGGCGTGATCGTCTTAATTAGGACCGTTATTTACGTTATGTTTGTTAACTTAGTTCTTTTTGTGTTCGGTGTATTTAAGAAAAATTATTATTCACTAGAGCAATTGAAAACTGTTGGTAGTGCCTTATATTATTTTAAGCTAAGGAAACCCCTTTCACGAGGACGGGGCGCAAGAAAGCTTAACAAACTTTAATTGTACCTATTCCACTTGTATCATATTTGAAAGAAAGAAAGAAAGATTTATTCTCCAAAATGACGCCATCTCAGATAACATAAAAAACACATAATTTACAAATAATGTTGGCTACACAATACAAATTACAATATACGTATATGTCAAGGCGTCATCTGGGAACAGGAGCACACTCAGCATAATGCCATGAATTTTTTTTTCCATGGCGCTGATTTTCAGTGTGTCCAACCAGTGACTTACCGAAATCAGTGCTATATGTATACTCATTTTATTATGTTTTAAACAAAATTATGATGACAGAATTATGCACAACAAGGGGGAAAGAGACAGTAACTATTTTAAGTGAGAGGGAGAGAGTAGCGTTCAAGGTCGAATGCCATTTCGACACAGCACGTCCCGTTTATGTTGCTTTCAGATGCTCTTAGAAGGTCTATACGAACACTACAAAAGGGGAGATTATTAAAATACTATATAGGGCTATATACTACACTATGTAATTATTGAAGAATATAAAAGTATATAAGAAGACAAAAGCCGCATTCAAGAGGACGATTTTTAATGCTCCGTTGTTAATAATCTACGACGATGAGGTACGTAATCGTGCAAAGCGTATAAACTTTGATCAAAGTCAATCTGACTTTGCAGTAATTGTGTTCTATATCCTATACTATTAAACGAGCAATTCTTGTATATATATATATATAATCGGGATCTCGGAAACGGCTCCAACGATTTTCATAAAATTTAGTGTCCAGGGAGTTTCGGGGATAATAAATCGATCTAGCTAGGATTTATTTTTAGAAAATATCTTTTTGTCCCTGTTTTTAGGCAATGAAAAACTGCTACAATATCGTTAGAATAAGAAGGTAAATTTTGACAAATTGTTAGTGATTATAAATAGCTTAATTGGTACAATGGTCGGTCACAGAATCTTAAAACCCCGGTTCAAGCCCAGACCGACCGACCGACTTTTTTTAATTTTTTTTTCATGTTCCTTTCTTTTTTGAGAAAATCTATTTTTTCGAGCCCTTTTTTAGTATTTTTTAAAAACACGAAAATTTAAATTAAAATAATTGCACTCATGATTTTTTATTCAAATAACCAGTTCCGTTCTTTCTGTTATGTCGCTAAGATCAAAAAATATTATTTATATTTCATCAGTATGTAATTTGTATCTAAATATTATTTCCAAAACACACGAATAAAAAAAATCGAGCGAAAAATACCGAGCAAAGCTCGGTCAACCAGGTACTTTATTTTTAAATGTGTGTACTGCTTTCAGATTTCGCAAAGGAGGCGGTATATCGTTCCAGCACTTGGATGCGGCGTATTTGAAACTTCCTCGGAAAGCGTGAGTGCGGTGACGAGGCACGACAAGAGTATTCCCTCTGATGTGCGTATTATAAGTTTTTACATCACGTGACCATATGAGTTTGTCAGCAAGATAAGGAGGTGTTTTATTTTTTAATAACCCGAATAGGAGAGTTGCCATGTGCAGTTTTCGGCGATATTCCATTTTTAACATTTTGGCATTGTTAATGTAAGGGGTGACGTGCGTGCAGGGCGGTATTGTAAAACTAAATCTTGCACATGCATTTTGAACACGTTGCACTAGACGTCGCGACCGCGATAAAAGTCTCGGGCCATATACAATGTCCATATAATTAAATTTCGAAAGGACAAGTGTGTCACACAATTTTACCCGAATATCCGAATTTAAAAACTCCCTTATTTGATAAAGAACTTTAAGCCTATAATAGCAGTTTCTCCTAGTACTTGGTATGTGGTTCTCAAACTGTAGTTTGTCATCCATTAGTAAGCCCAGACTCATTTACACGTTCTACGACTTCCCCTCGAATTTGGATGCATGCCCTTCTTTCTGATAAATTTTTTATTTGATTTTTAGAACCCATAATTAGTAGTTTAGATTTAGTTCCGTTTAGTACAAGGCAGTTTGAGTCGCACCACGCGGCTATACTTTCGAGGTCTTCGTTGATATTATTAACGACTTCTTGAGTATCACGCGGATCACATGACATGTAAACTTGCAAATCATCTGCATATAAATGAAATTTACAGTGCTTAATGTTTTTTACTAAGTCGGCACTGTAAATTGAAAACAATATTGGAGCCAGGTTCGATCCCTGGGGCGCACCGGCTTTGATTTTTTTTGATTGCGAACGTTCGTTCGTCGAACGTAATGTTCCTCGGTCATCGCTCAGTTCTACAGTTTGTAGTCGGTTTTTAAAATAACTATCAAACCATTGTACGGCGCTGCTACTGAATCCATAGTAATGAAGCTTTGATAAGAGAAGGGAAACATTTATACAGTCAAATGCACGAGAAAAATCTAGTAATACTAGTATTGTGCCTTTTCCTTCATCTTGAGCGGTTAGTACATCGTCAGTAAGTTGGGCTAGGCCGTCGTGGTGCTATGGTTCTTACGAAATCTCGACTGCATTTCCGGTAGAATTTTTTTCTATCTAAATACATGTTTAGCTGTTCTGCGACAATTTTTTCAATAATTTTAGAGACACAGGGGAGAATACTGATGGGCCGAAGGTCTTTTTCAGACAATGGATTTGAGTTCTTAGGTATGGGTTTGACTAACGCATGTTGCCATAATGTCGGATAGGTTTTAGAGTTAATGGATTTGTTCACCATAGCAGTAATAGTTGATAGTGTTTTCGGGAGGGTCATACGGATCATATCGAGAGAAACCCCATCAATGCCTATGGCTTTAGATTTTAAACTTTTAATGAATTTTAGTACCTCTAGTTCATCTACCTCCTTTATCTCAAATATATCATTAACACAGCAGTGGAACTCAAAGTACGTTAAATATGACAACGAGACGTTTCTATTTCCAGGCACGTTTAAAAAATAGTCGTTTATTTTATTTGGATCATTAAACAAGTCTATCGGGATATTGTGTTTTGGTTTTATCTTAACATTGGACTTTATATGTTTCCACATTGAAATAGGATTATTTATATTACGATTAACATAAAAATTATAGTAGGCTTGTTTTTCTCTATATATTGCGTTATTGATGTAGATTTTTAGATCTTTATAGTACTTAATATGTATGTCGTTTTTACTTTTTCTCATTTTAATGTATGCGTCATCTCGTTTTTTCATCATCAATTTTATATTAAAGGTTAGCCATGGGAATTGCTGATGTTTAATAATTATTTTTCTAAGAGGCGCATGAATTTCAAATAGTGTAAGTATGGCTGTGTTAAATAGCACTACCTGATTATTTACATCCGCGATACTCTCAATTTCCTTCCAATTTATTGATGTAAGGTCCTTATGAAAGTCTCCCTCGTCTATGTCAGAAATTCTACTACTCATTATTGTTACTGGTGTCGGCTTTTTTTTACTCATATCAATTTGACATGTAATAAAAGCATGACTACTTAATTCACGTATAAGTTCTACAGTAACTGCGTTTACATTTATGTCGGTACATATTACGTCAATTAAAGTCTCGCTATATTCCGTAAAGTGGGTTGGCTCCTAAAGAAATTACTTTTTTTTATAATTTTGAAGATTATTAGTTTATATAACTTAAAACCTTTATATAAATATAAAGGTTCTAATAATTATACCTAATAAAGAAATTATTCTTAAAGTATTCATAATTAATAATATCATCATTCTCTAAACCATTTCCCATTATCTGGGGTCGGCGCAGTAAACCTTCTTGTTCCATTCCTCTCTATCAGCCGTCATTTCCATACTTACTCCTTTAATTCTCATATCACTCTTAACACAATCGATCCATCTTTTATTTGGCCTTCCTCTGCCCGTGTGTCCCATCATTCATAATTAATAATAAATAATTTTTTTTACATGCTGTTTCAATTTGAAGCAAGTAAGAAAATTATTTAGCTTTATAGTGGTATTATGCGTCATATTTAACATATTAATATTAAAATCACCGAGAAGAAGTAAGTTTTGGCTCCATGAAAAAGTCCCCATAGTAACGGTAAGCGCGTCTATGAATGTATCGACATTCAGCCACGGCGGTCTGTACGCGGTAGCGATAACGAGTTGCTTCCCGCCGCTAGAGTTCGAGATCCACATTTGTTCTACTAGCGGGGCCGGGGGGTGGGGCAGCTCGCGGACGCCGACGCCTCGCTTACTCGCTTCACATAGACGCACGCGCCGCGTCCGCCCGACCGCGCGAGCGCACGTCGGGCGGACGCGGCGCGTGCCGAAGCCGGTAGCCGGTCACCGCGGCCGCGCGCCCCTCTTCGCCCTCCCGCAGCCACGTCGCATTGATGGCCATGATATCGACACTATGCCATTGCATTGCGACAATAAATTCATCGTGGCGCGTTCCAAGGGACCCTGCATTTAAAAGACCAACTTTTACGTAACTTTTAGAAGCCATAAACGAATTTTAGATATACATATTTATTTGACATAATAGGTTCCGACGCAAAATTTAACTTTAGTTTGCTTCTTGTACAGACAAAATTAATTTTATGTGATATGATAGAATAAATAATATTTATGGGGATATCCCAAATTTTTAAATAGTTATCCATTGAGTAAATTTTCTTGTACCTTAATGTACTCGTATAGTAATTTTTGTATGTATGTATTGCAGAACTTAAAGACAAAACGCTAGTGAGTCTTTTCAATAAATTGATGTTAGTAATTTGTGCCGGAACTAACCAGGATATATTATTATACCACATTCGAGTATAGGCATAGTATATTTCATTTGACAGAAATAGAATCCAAAAATAGTTCTTAAATAAAAATACAAACAGAACAAGATAATATTTATAAAAAAAATTCAGATAATTATAACTTTTATATTTTTTTTCCATTGCTTCCGACAGCCCCAACTGAATTTGTTCCAAAAACCCTCTCGAGATCTACCTCACTTTTTATGCGATAAGACGTTGTTCCGTGTTCTCGACGAGTATAAATTTTTCCCTCTTTCGACCATACGTAGCGCCAATCAAATCGCCGAGCGAATTCCTTAGTTCTAAAATATACATTGCGGTTCAATTTAGTAAGCCGTTCGTTTATATAGAAGGCTCGTGTATTTTCGGAGCAGAGACCCAGACCTTCGGTAGTTAAGGAGCGGCGCACGCGCGCGGCCCGCAGCAGAGTGTCCCGCGTGTGCCTGCGCGCCAGCCGCACGACTATGGGAAGGGGCTTCGCTAGCCTATTTTGCTCGTCGTGCATAAGACCGACTCGCACACAACTCACTATATCGCGCTCTTCTAGGGTTACGCCCAGCTTAGTAGCGCACGCAGTCACAATGTGTAGAGCATTTTCTGCGCCCTCTTCTGGAATGCCTGCGAGTTCGATATCATTGTACAGCAGCTCTTGGTCTCGATCATTTAAATCTGCTCTTAAGTCCGCAATATTCGTCTCGAGATCCCGAATTTTGCCGCAGACATTTTTGGACTCAATTAGGGTTTGTTGTTTTTCAAGACGGATGTATTTGTTTTCTAATATATCTAGGCGTTCTTCACACGATTTTATGGAATTACGCAAATCAAACATCTCCTGTCGGAAAGATCTAAATTCTTCCCTGGTTTCTCGCAGTTCTTCTCTAAATTTACGTAGTTCAAGAGCTAGCTCCAACTCTTTGAGACCTTGCGCCACAGGGCTTTGGGGTTTCTCTTCGCCTTGCTTGATAATATTCTCGGAATTAAGTCCTCGCACAGGCGTATTCTGATCTGACTTTCGGGGCGTCCGTATTTTACAGTCCGGACACAACCAAGTAGTTTGGACCTGCACACCTTCAGGAACTTTGACGCAGGCCCTGTGTGATTTTCTATCGCATTTAGGACACGTAACGCCCTCTGCCGCCGCCATAAACTTACCGCACGCACTGCACTTCATCGCGTTAGTTTAAGTTAATTGCAATGTAATAATGCAGATGATTATCACTAGGTGTCGCCGACTATATATTGTAATTGACACTTTGTAGTTCGAGGGTAAATAGACGAAGTACATTAAAGTTATTAATAAAGGTACCTCTTATATTTCACTTTTAGATATTTATTTCAATTTTCTTTCACCACAATCCTTAAGCACACACAAATGATTAATTTATTAACATATGCACCAGTTTTTAAAGTCCAGAAAAAATGTTGCAAAACATCGATATCACAACTTTAGACGTAGATATTAATTTTTATTTCGCGACAAGCTTTGCGTACTTCTAGTAGCACTGACATCCGCAACGTCACTTCACACGTCACTTGCGTTAATGAAATTCTTATTAACCCTTGAAGCGCCATAAAAATCCGGCAAATCCCGAGCGGTCGCATGCAACCGCACCCACCCACAGCACTTAAAACCATTAAAACTAATATTTAGAGACTACTTTTCTATGAAGAAGTTTAGCATTATAAAATCTATACAAAATTTTCTATCTTGTTTTCTAAACAAAAGTCAGGTTTTACTTCATTATAAAAAGATTTAATTGTATTTTGATAACAAAAAAACATTTTAAGCGAATGTCGGCAGCGTGAAAATCTATATGTTCACACAAAAACTTTCATTACAATTTTATAATAATACACTGTACTAAAACACTAGAAAAATCCAAAAATCAACACAATAACATTCATATTATACTATTAATATAATACATACTATTAAATGATTTTTTTGTTATATATATATATATATATATATATATATATATATATATATATATATATATATATATACATATATATATATATATATATATATATATATATATATATATATATTTTTTTTTTTTTTTATAGAAGAGGGGGCAAACGAGCATGCGGCTCACCTGATGTTAAGTGACTACCGCCGCCCATGATCAACCGCAACACCAGGAGACTTGCGGGTGCGTTGCCGGCCCTTTAGAAAGGAGTAAGCTCTTTTCTTGAAGGTCCCTAGGTCGTATCGGTCCGGAAAAATCGCCGGTGAAAAACTATTCCACAGAGAGGTTGTACGTGGAAGAAAACTCCTTGTGAAACGTACAGTGGTGGACCGCCAAGCATCCAGATGGTGTGGATGGTATCGGGACGTTTGCCGTGTCGTGCGTTCACGAAATTTGGCGGCTGGGATTAATCCGAACAATTCCTCAGAGCACTCCCCGTGATAGATGCGATAAAATACGCAAAGAGATGCAACATCTCTTCGCAACGCCAGTGAATCGAGCCGATCGGAAAGCACTCGGTCGTCGACGATTCGAGCCGCTCTGCGCTGGGTGCGGTCAAGTGGAAGGAGCTGGTACTGGGGAGCCCCAGCCCAGAGATGGGAACAGTATTCCATGTGCGGCCGAACCTGCGCCTTGTAAAGTTGCAGGCGGTGTGCCGGCATGAAATACTGTCCCGCTCTGCTGAGCACGCCAAGCTTTTTAGAGGCCAATTTGGCCTTCCCTTCCAAGAGACCACGAAACTGCACGTCACTCGATATGTCGACGCCGAGGATTCCGATACTGGCTGAGGCAACAAGGGGAGTGCCTTGAAACTGAGGGGATACGACAAAGGGGTTCTTTTTAGCGGTTAACGCGCAAACTTGTGTCTTCTGGGGGTTAAACTGGACTAGATTTAGTCGTCCCCAATCCGAGACTCTGTACAGCAAAGACTCGACTTCAGACACAAGTTTGTCCCGGCACTCGGAGACGTTTTCCCGAGAAATATTGGCTCGGCCGGTGTAAAGAGCATCACCAGTGCTGTCATCTGCATAGCAATGAATGTTACGGGTATGCAACATATCATTGATATGCAGAAGAAACAGCGTTGGCGATAGCACGCAGCCCTGTGGAACACCAGCATTAATAGGCTTGCAATCGGAGCTTGCACCGTCTACAACGACCTTGATGCTCCGATCTGCAAGAAAGCTGGTGATCCAATCGCACAATTTCTCGGGAAGCCCATAGGAAGGGAGCTTCGAAAGAAGCGCTTTGTGCCAAACCCGATCGAAGGCCTTCGCAATGTCCAAACTAACGGCCAATGCCTCCCCCTTGAACTCTACTGCCTCCGCCTATCTGTGAGTGAGGTAGACCAGAAGATCACCAGCTGACCGACCACGGCGAAAACCGTATTGGCGGTCACTAATCAGCTGGTGATCCTCAAGGTACCTCATGAGCTGGCAGTTTACAATGGACTCCATTGTTTTGGAGAACAAGGAGGTGATGGCGATTGGCCGGTAGTTGGACGGGTCTGAGCGGTCGCCTTTTTTAGGGATCGGGTGGACGAAAGCCGTCTTCCATGATTTTGGGACTACGCCTAGGGAGTAGGAGTACCGGAAAAGACGCGTTAAAACCGGTGCCAACTCTGGAGCACACGTCCTCAGCACAATTGGGGGGATTCCGTCAGGCCCACTCGACTTGTGGATGTCCAGGGAGAGGAGTGCTTTGCGAACCGAGCGCTGTGTGAACTGCACTTCCGGCATGGAGCACTCACACCGCGGGATGGTCGGCGGCGTACTCCCCCCGTCATCGAGAGTCGAGTTAGACGCAAAGAAGGAGCCTAGAAGATCGGCTTTCTCCTTTGCAGTATGGGCCAGTGAGTCGTCCTCCCTGTGCAGAGATGGAAGAGATGGCTGACAGAAATTCCCCTGGACAGCCTTGGCGAGAGACCAGAATGCACGGGTTCCAGAAGGAAGGCGAACTAGTTTCTCGCCAATTCTGCCTTGTGCTCTGACTTTGCCTTGGCAATGACTCTTTTGAAGGACCTAGAGGCGGAATTATACTTCTTTTTTAGAGCGCTGGTGTTTACATCCCGGGACGCTGATGCATCAACCCAGGCTTGATAGCACTCCTGCTTATAGCATGATGCTATTTTACAGGAGCGACCAAACCATGGCTGAGATTTGCCTCCAATGGGCACCACAGAGGAAGGAATAAAAAGTTCCATACCCTGAAGTACCACATCAGTAATAGAATCCGCAACAACGTTGGGATCATCCGGCGAGAAGCAAACCCGCCCCCAAGGGTAGGATGCAAAGAAAGACCGCATCCCATCCCAATCGGCTGACCTATAGTGCCAAACACGGCGGCAGCCTGCAGAATGCAACCGCGATTTCGGCGTGAGTGGCACAACACTCCGGACCAGACAATGGTCCGAGGAGCCTAAAGGGGCGTCGACGGAAATCTGATATCCGTCCGGGTGAGAGGTCAGCAGAAGGTCCAACAGGGAAGGTGCATGATCCTCCACATCTGGAATCCGCGTTGGCGAAGTAACCAGTTGTGTCAGACCATATGCCAAGGCAAAATCATGAACAGATCTCCCCGCATGATCGGTTAAACGTGAACCAAGCCATTCGGCGTGATGGGCGTTAAAGTCGCCGAGGATCACGATCTCTGCGGAGGGGATCTGCTGTAGCAACGAATCTGCAGCCATTTGGACGTGGTCGAAAAGTCGGTCTGTTTTGGCATTACCGCTATGGGACCTATAGAGGCACCCGTAGACGCGCGGATGGTCGTCGCTGTCTACGCGTAGCCAAAGGATGGACAGGTCCGAACCTTCAAGTCTGCCGAGGCGTCGAGAACAGATGTCCTCTCTGACGTAAACGCAAACTCCAGCCCGAGGCACAAAGGAGTGTTCCAGTTTGTACCCCGGGTAGGAGAGATACGAGACATCAGCCGGAGAGGACACCTGCGTCTCGGTCAGAAAGAGCAGAGCCGGCCTCGCCGTCTCGAGATGGTAGTGGACGGCGTTTAGGTTAGAGTGAAGTCCCCTGATATTGCAGAAATTCACGGACAGCGTGGCAGGGGTCGCCTTGGTCTTGTTGCTCCGTTTGCCCCGAGCAGTTGTAGTCTTGAGCGGAATTTCGCCCCCCTCAGAATACGCGGGGCAGCCTGAGCACCCACGCTCAGAAGTGGAGAAACATGGTCGTGGATGCTCAGCGAGGGATTCTCCAGGGGTGCTGGTACCCTCCTGGGGTAGTCTATCTTTATTTAATTCCGCTACCATGTTGATGGGGGGGGGGGATTTGGGCCTCCGGCCACCTGCACTCACCAGACGAAACGCGGAAGCAGAGCTTCCACTTCACGCCGGTATTCTGTGAGGTCGTGGTACCACCCCGGTTTGAGCCAGCCCATACGTGCAACAGCAAAGCTGCCGCATGGCTCTACCACTGTTAAATATATATATATATATATATATATATATATATATATATATATATATATATATATATAATCGGGATCTCGGAAACGGCTCCAACGATTTCAGGAGTTTCGGGGATAAAAAATCGATCTAGCTAGGATTTATTTTTAGAAAATGTCTTTTTGTCCGTGTTTTTAGGCAATGAAAAACTGCTACAATATCGTTAGAATAAGAAGGTAAATTTTGACAGATTGTTAATGATTATATATAGCTCAATTGGTATAATGGGCGGTCACAGAGACCGACCGACTTTTTTAATTTTTTTTTCAAGTTCCTTTCTTTTTTGAGAAAATCTATTTTTTCGAGCCCTTTTTTTGGTATATTTTAAAAACACGAAAATTAAAATTAGAATAATTGCACTCATGATTTTTTTTCAGTTGCGTTTTTTCTGTTATGTCGCTAAGATCAAAAAATATTATTTATATTTCATCAGTATGTAATTTGTATCTAAATATAATTTCCAAAACACACGAATTAAAAAAAAATCGAGCGAAAAATACCGAGCAAAGCTCGGTCAACCAGGTACTAAATATTCATAGGAGAACAGTTTTTGCGCTAGAGGATAGAGTATTTTATATTGATTATATAATGCCAAACTTCTTCATAGAAATGTAGTCTCCATATATAAGTTTTTATGTGTTAAAATACAGTGGGTGGGTGCGACCTCATGATACCGCTAGGAATTTGACGAAATATGGCCGCGATCTCATGATACCACTAGGGGGTTGAGAGGCCTTTTTATTGTAAGCCCTTCCCGCTTGGGAAAGGCTCACAATATTTTTATAAAATTCCCAATGAAAGGGCTTCGTCTGTCAGTGCGTGTAAACGCCATACAGAAAACGATTAAATCCATCCACAGTGAATGTACGGTACACAGTTTCGGCCAATAGGCACACTGACCACAAAATGCCCTCCGTAAGCGCCACAAACTTCCAGACTGCTGTTCCTTCAGATGTGATGTAAGTGTATGGTATCACCGCCGATTGCATGATCAGCACGGCTACTAGCCGCAGAGCGTGTCACTTGTCAAACGCTCACCTAAAGGGAATGGGGTCCCACGATGTACAGATTTCCACCGTAGCCTTGAGAGTCTGCTACACCAACCAACACAACGGCAGATGTAGCCAAAAGGCAGTTATAAGTAATAATTTGCCATCAGAAAGGGTTTGTGTCACTGATGTTGAGTAAATGCATTTTCGATCATGTTTGTCTCACCCAACAACAAGTTGCCTTCAATCATTCAAAGGTTTCAAATTTAAATGTACAATATATTATACAGTCAAATAATTTTAAAAAAAGAGCTGGATTTCTTGCTGCTTTTTTCCAGGACGGAAGTTCTTTTTGAACCAGTTGTAAAATTATAAATGACTTTTAAGAAGCATTCTTCTAATATATATTAAATCAAAATTATTCTATTCTATTCCATTCTTTATTAATTAGGTATAATTTATTAGTAGTGAGAGTGCCCGCTGATTCATGGGTCCTGGGTACCAATGTAATGCAACTTCAAGCTGAGAGGGCTACAGATACGTTGTCACATCTAAGAACTTAGATGTAAACCGTCACAGCTTGTACTTAAACTGACTCTCTTTACCATTCAGACCTGAACTCAACACGGTACAAGCAATGGTGTCTGGGTCTATGTATTCACAGAAATTAGTAAGAGGTTAATACCCACCCAGACGGATTCCTAGGCTGAAAAAGTTTCCTAACACTAATAAAATTTCTGCGAACGCACAAATTGTCGTAAGAGGAGAAAAAGAAAACCTGCGTTGCGGCTGTGGCTTATATCTCTCCACTCCCTATTAAGCCATCTATGTCATGTTAGCATACGACTTTTAATTGGCTGTATGAATGGCTGAATCCATTGTTATGCATTTGTAAAAACAGATCGAGAGGGATGTAATAAAATGATCTTTGATTATCATCGAAACAAAAACACATTAATTGATTCTACCCACGTGAAGGCGGGGCCAGTCACTTATTATTAAATATAAAAGCACCTATACCATACACTATTTGACTTTCAGTTAAAACATTGAACAACACTGTTATTTTCAATCAAAATTGCGAATTCAAAGAGAAAAGAAGCGTTTGAAATGCCCACCGCGCCTGCAACGTGATTATAAGTTAAAAAGACTTCATAATATGTTAAAACGAACGAGCGTAATTACCAGGATAGGGGTGGCCATATGTTACACCGTCACGTAAGACATTTTTATAAAAGTTGATCCACAGTCTTGATGTTAGAGTACTTTTACATCGCGGCTCTCGGGCTAATCTTAGACGAAGCCGTGTTGTGGTTTTTAAATTGCTGTGACAAACTAATTTAAAACTAACTTGGTGATGATAATGATGAACCTTACAAAGAAAGCTAGAAATGTTTTGTCACGTCTGAGGACCAAGATGAATGCTTCAAAGCTCGTAATTTCACTGGATTTCAATATTCTTCAGATCGAAACACAGTTGATTCCGCATTACTACTTGATGATAGAAATAGGTACGAAGGTACCTACCCAGTCTCGGAATAGAATGTTACCACCTATTTATAAAGCGATTGCGCGCTTCACATTCTTAAGGGGATGTGAAGCGCGCAATCGTATATTTTATTTTTTAGAAATGCAGGTTTTGTCAAGATGTTTCCCTTACGCACCACAAGTTATGCAGAACAAGTGAACACAAATGTAAAATACAATTTTATTGATGCTGGCTTGGATCGAACTCAGGCTGCTCGCACTTTATGGAACAACGCGTATTCCCCTTAGTTATGAAATATGTTATTAACTTTCTAAAACCTTTAAATAAAAATAAAATAGGAAGGTAAAATTTAAACTATAAAGATTTCTTATATTTACCCGAACACTCCACATTGAATAAAACTAATTTTACGGATTTTATCGTGTCATTATTTTTGCATAATTTTAATATCCGACGTTTCGGTTGTTTTTCAGGTCATATGGTCACGCCGGACTGAGGTGACTGATGTCCCGATGTCAGTATTAACCCGGTTTACCTTCAGCTTTTTAGTGGTATGTTTGAGTTTAGTTTTAATTTTATTAAATACAGGATATGATTTTCTGGATTTTATTTTCGATAGCCTCAAATATCATTCTTGCCAGGAATCAGTGTCCTTTCGCGAGGATTTGTGGTCTATCAAATCTGATGCAATGGCGGGGGTCGTCTAGGATATGATCACAATACTTCGGAAATTATGTAGTTTGTTTTTTTTGTACTATTCTTAAAATTTGTAAAGATGGTATTCAACTTTTTGTATTAAATATTTTGGTTATGTAATCTTAATTTCTTATAAGAATAACGCGATTCCTTTCTCTGGATGAAACAGTCCAAGTTACTTTGGTCTTGGTCTTCTGCGAAGACGTTTAATATGTACGTTGTGTATGATAAGTAGCAAAGGTATAGATGATTTTTTATGGGGGCCTTCTGTGACCTATACAACTTGTAATGTTTACTAGTAAATGGGCATTAATGAAGTTTAAGTTCATCGAGTTATTAACGCCACAAGTTTCTTACCTCTGGCGTACAATAAAGTTAAAGCAATAATTAACATTCACTATATTCGTACCGGTAGGCATAGTGTAGGGCGACCCCCCACTAGATGGAGTGACCACCTGGTAAGACATGCAGGAAGTCGATGTATGCAGGTGGCCCAGGACCGTGCTTTGTGACATACCTTGGGGGAGGCTTATGTTCAGCAGTGGACTTGTGAAGGGCTGTAATGATGACGATGATATTTAGTGGCGGATTAACTTAAAGGCAAACTATAATTATACCTTACGGTAGTCTTGTGGAACACCAGCATTCACAGGCTTGGAGTCGGAGCATGCACCGTCGACTACGACCTTAATACATACATATAAGGTCCTTAAGAAACTGTATCCTCAACTCGTCGTCGCCACTGGTAACAAGAGAACTGGTTCTTTTCTCACACAAAGATTAAGTATTACTATTCAGCACGGAAACGCAATCAGCGTTCAGGCACATTACAGCTAAGAGTCAGAATGTATGATATTTCAAGATTTTAGATTTTTTTTAAAATAATTGTGCAACTAAAAAAAATCATATTTTTGTCAAAGACCACTACGGTGTAACGGTAGGACAACTTAATGACACATTCACGTTTTCAGCTAGCGCTGCAAAATCAAAATTAATGTACCAGTTCGCGTTTGGTTTAAAATATATCAATAATTAAGCACTTTTAACTAATCAAATTAAGCATAATGAAGACATCCACGGTGGGACCAGAGTATCAGACATTACTGCAAGGCCATGTAACTCAACGTTGTCGAGAACCATGCGTTGTTATGATTGTTGCACAGATGGTTCGATTCGCCCGAGGTCGCGCTCTTACAGAATACCCGAGTGAATTGTGGAAAAATATGTGGTAGAGCCATGCTGCAGTTATATTGGTGGTATAGTTGTCGCACAAATGGCTCGGCTCGACCGGGGAAGGACCAGGCTCTCACATAATACCAGCGTCAAATAGTAGCTTAATGCTGCTGTGTTTCGTATGGTGAGTGTAGAGAACCGGAGACCCTTTTTACTGGAAACGAGGCATTCCATCTTAGTCCTCACGGGTGACAACGTATCTGCATTTTGATTCGTAATCGAGAATAGATCTAGATGTCCATGAGCCACAGCAACCACTTACCATCAGGTGGACTGTGTGCTCGTTTGTCACCCTATCATATAAAAAAACAAGTTTTCACAAACAACCTTATTACTCATCATCATCGTCATCATTACAGCTCCTCACAAGTCCACTGCTGAACATAGGCCCCCCCAAGGAATGCCACAAAGCACGGTCCTGAGCCATCTGCATCCATCGACTTTTGGCATGTCTTACCAGATCGTCACTTCATCTAGTAGGGGGGTCGCCCTAAGGTTCTAGATTGGTAGCCTCGTACTGGTAGGCGTAGTGTAGGGGTCTTATTACTACTAATTTTAATTTTTCGATAATTTTATGTCAAATATCAATAAAAAAGCTTGCAAAATCCAAAAATGCACGACTCATATGATCGTGAAAAAATGAAAAAAGTCTCTATCAACAATAGAAAATATTTTTTATTTTTTCTATATTATTATTATTGAGATTCAATTTTTTATTATTGTTATTTAAAAAAATACAGAATTAATTAAAAATGGTCAAAAATCAACTTTAGTATTATTTTAATTTTTAGGTACTCAGGCATTATCGTAAAAACTAATATTTTTACCTGACTCGTTAATAATCTTTTTTCTTATCAACTTTATTTCAATTTCAAAAAGTTTTTCATCTAATATTAACCAGTATTTTAATTTGGTATTCACCAAATTACAACTGTAGATCACTCTATCAAGTCCGGAGGTAAGATCTCATCATAACTAACAAAACGAAGCCAAACTCGGCACACCTAGTTCTACTCTTCGAGGAGTTCCAGTAGCAGATACCGAAGTACACCTTCAGTCACTCCATATAGCATAAGACCTATAAGTACATTTATGTATAAATCTAACGTACTTTTAGCGAAAAAAAAATGATTGTTGCTAGACGTTTGTACATGTTGAATTTATATTTTAAAAATTGTGATAATAAAACAAACAAGCAAACATACAGAACAAACAAACAGCCCATCTGATTTTAAGTGGATGCTGTGGCCCATAGACTTCTACGTCTATCCCCGAATGAGAATCAAAATGCCGATGTGTTGTTTAAAAAAATGACGTGAGAAATATAGCTTATGAATACAAATTGAAATAATGATATGAAATGTATTTATCTACTCAACGAAATAGCCGACAAAGTGCCACATACACGATTTAATTATAGCCAAAAACGTTATTATGTTTAAATTGAATACGCGACTTGATTACTTTATGAAATTCCATTACGAGAACTCTTTGACATATTTTAACTAGATTATTGCGTAACGTTTAATAAATTTTAGACTGTATAGTAAGAATAAGATTCCTTGTCTTGTGCAAATAAAACTTAATTACCGTAATTCTACATTACTTTTATGCGTATCGTCATTGGGGCCTTAATTCTTCTTTTTTATAACACCAATATCTTTATATTATATCTAACACAGGGTGTTACACTTTTATAGTTAGTATCTGTGTATCTATGTATCTATCTGTGGCATCCATGGATGTACTCGTAAGTGACAAGATATAACCGCGCGAACACTAATTGTTTACAGTTTAAGCATATATTAAATCAGCGCCATCTTTTAAATACTCATGAACTAACACGGAACCAGTCTTTTCACTTATAATTTTGGTTTAACCCTAGAATCTATAGAAATTATTTAGTGCACCTAATTTTCAATATTTTACAGAATAACATCATTGCAAGATTTGAATATCATTTCACGATTAAAAATCTTGAGTTTTGTGATGAAGAAAACGTATATACGATACTAATATATATATATATAATGATCGATATATCGAAAATCCAACACTTTAAAAAATATCAACAATTTTAGTTTGAACTGATCAGTTGGAATGATCAGTTGAACTGATCGTTTGTGGCCACCATTAGTCTCATATGAATAATTAATATGTAACTAAGTAAAATATTATACCATTATTCCGATATACAGAATGAAAAGTTTTTCATACTACGCTTTTATATCTCTTTTGACCATATCCACTTCGATAAATCTTTAAAATAAATAAATTGGGTGGGTATAAAAAACAGGGTTACGTGAAGATCGGTTTTACCCCTAAATTATCCAAAACCCTGTCAACTTGAAGAAACGCCTAAAGTCCTACCTATATAAGTAGATTTACTCCAAAATAGTGCAAAATATCTAAAAGTCAAAACACTGCATGGACCCACGGCGCATATTGGTGCTCGCGTTTGTGCCTCATAAACGTTTTTACACCAAGAAGTCGATGCCATTCTGTTTGTGCAATGACCCGGTCCATACGCAGTAGTATAATATGTCTATGGTGGCATCATGGTTCCTGAACGGATGAACCGACTTCATTTTTTTTTTGTTTTTATTGTGTTTTTTTTTTTTTTTTTTTTTATAGAAGAGGGGGCAAACGAGCATGCGGCTCACCTGATGTTAAGTGACTACCGCCGCCCATGATCAACCGCAACACCAGGAGAATTGCGGGTGCGTTGCTGGCCCTTTAGAAAGGAGTAAGCTCTTTTCTTGAAGGTCCCCAGGTCGTATCGGTCCGGAAAAATCGCCGATGATAAACTATTCCACAGAGAGGTTGTACGTGGAAGAAAACTCCTTGTGAAACGTACAGTGGTGGACCGCCAAGCATCCAGATGGTGTGGATGGTATCGGGACGTTTGCCGTGTCGTGCGTTCACGAAATTTGGCGGCTGGGATTAATCCGAACAATTCCTCAGAGCACTCCCCGTGATAGATGCGATAAAATACGCAAAGAGATGCAACATCTCTTCGCAACGCCAGTGAATCGAGCCGATCGGAAAGCACTCGGTCGTCGACGATTCGAGCCGCTCTGCGCTGGATGCGGTCAAGTGGAAGGAGCTGGTACTGGGGAGCCCCAGCCCAGAGATGGGAACAGCATTCCATGTGCGGCCGAACCTGCGCCTTGTAAAGTTGCAGGCGGTGTGCCGGCATGAAACACTGTCCCGCTCTGCTGAGCACGCCAAGCTTTTTAGAGGCCAATTTGGCCTTCCCTTCCAAGTGACCACGAAACTGCACGTCACTCGATATGTCGACGCCGAGGATTCCGATACTGGCTGAGGCAACAAGGGGAGTGCCTTGAAACTGAGGGGATACGACAAAGGGGTTCTTTTTAGCGGTTAACGCGCAAACTTGTGTCTTCTGGGGGTTAAACTGGACTAGATTTAGTCGTCCCCAATCCGAGACTCTGTTCAGCAAAGACTCGACTTCAGACACAAGTTTGTCCCGGCACTCGGAGACGTTTTCCTGAGAAATATTGGCTCGGCCGGTGTAAAGAGCATCACCAGTGCTGTCATCTGCATAGCAATGAATGTTACGGGTATGCAACATATCATTGATATGCAGAAGAAACAGCGTTGGCGATAGCACGCAGCCCTGTGGAACACCAGCATTAATAGGCTTGCAATCGGAGCTTGCACCGTCTACAACGACCTTGATGCTCCGATCTGCAAGAAAGCTGGTGATCCAATTGCACAATTTCTCGGGAAGCCCATAGGAAGGGAGCTTCGAAAGAAGCGCTTTGTGCCAAACCCGATCGAAGGCCTTCGCAATGTCCAAACTAACGGCCAATGCCTCCCCCTTGAACTCTACTGCCTCCGCCCATCTGTGAGTGAGGTAGACCAGAAGATCACCAGCTGACCGACCATGGCGAAAACCGTATTGGCGGTCACTAATCAGCTGGTGATCCTCAAGGTACCTCATGAGCTGGCAGTTTACAATGGACCCCATTGTTTTGGAGAACAAGGAGGTGATGGCGATTGGCCGGTAGTTGGACGGGTCTGAGCGGTCGCCTTTTTTAGGGATCGGGTGGACGAAAGCCGTCTTCCACGATTTTGGGACTACGCCTAGGGAGTAGGAGTACCGGAAAAGACGCGTTAAAACCGGTGCCAACTCTGGAGCACACGTCCTCAGCACAATTGGGGGGATTCCGTCAGGCCCACTCGACTTGTGGATGTCCAGGGAGAGGAGTGCTTTGCGAACCGAGCGCTGTGTGAACTGCACTTCCGGCATGGAGCACTCACACCGCGGGATGGTCGGCGGCGTACTCCCCCCGTCATCGAGAGTCGAGTTAGACGCAAAGAAGGAGCCTAGAAGATCGGCTTTCTCCTTTGCAGTATGGGCCAGTGAGTCGTCCTCCCTGTGCAGAGATGGAAGAGATGGCTGACAGAAATTCCCCTGGACAGCCTTGGCGAGAGACCAGAATGCACGGGTTCCAGAAGGAAGGCGAACTAGTTTCTCGCCAATTCTGCCTATGTGCTCTGACTTTGCCTTGGCAATGACTCTTTTGAAGGACCTAGAGGCGGAATTATACTTCTTTTTTAGAGCGCTGGTGTTTACATCCCGGGACGCTGATGCATCAACCCAGGCTTGGTAGCACTCCTGCTTATAGCATGATGCTATTTTACAGGAGCGACCAAACCATGGCTGAGATTTGCCTCCAATGGGCACCACAGAGGAAGGAATAAAAAGTTCCATACCCTGAAGTACCACATCAGTAACAGAATCCGCAACAACGTTGGGATCATCCGGCGAGAAGCAAACCCGCCCCCAAGGGTAGGATGCAAAGAAAGACCGCATCCCATCCCAATCGGCTGACCTATAGTGCCAAACACGGCGGCAGCCTGCAGAATGCAACCGCGATTTCAGCGTGAGTGGCACAACACTCCGGATCAGACAATGGTCCGAGGAGCCTAAAGGGGCGTCGACGGAAATCTGATATCCGTCCGGGTGAGAGGTCAACAGAAGGTCCAACAGGGAAGGTGCATGATCCTCCACATCTGGAATCCGCGTAGGCGAAGTAACCAGTTGTGTCAGACCATATGCCAAGGCAAAATCATGAACAGATCTCCCCGCATGATCGGTTAAACGTGAACCGAGCCATTCGGCGTGATGGGCGTTAAAGTCGCCGAGGATCACGATCTCTGCGGAGGGGATCTGCTGTAGCAACGAATCTGCAGCCATTTGGACGTGGTCGAAGAGTCGGTCTGTTTCGGCATTACCGCTGTGGGACCTATAGAGGCACCCGTAGACGCGCGGATGGTCGTCGCTGTCTACGCGTAGCCAAAGGATGGACAGGTCCGAATCTTCAAGTCTGCCGAGGCGTCGAGAACAGATGTCCTCTCTGACGTAAACGCAAACTCCAGCCCGAGGCACAAAGGAGTGTTCCAGTTTGTACCCCGGGTAGGAGAGATACGAAACATCAGCCGGAGAGGACACCTGCGTCTCGGTCAGAAAGAGCAGAGCCGGCCTCGCCGTCTCGAGATGGTAGTGGACGGCGTTTAGGTTGGAGTGAAGTCCCCTGATATTGCAGAAATTCACGGACAGCGTGGCAGGGGTCGCCTTGGTCTTGTTGCTCCGTTTGCCCCGAGCAGTTGCAGTCTTGAGCGGAATTTCGCCCCCCCCCCAGAATACGCGGGGCAGCCTGAGCACCCACGCTCAGAAGTGGAGAAACATGGTCGTGGATGCTCAGCGAGGGATTCTCCAGGGGTGCTGGTACCCTCCTGGGGTAGTCTATCTTTATTTAATTCCGCTACCATGTTGATGGGGGGGGGGGGGGGGATTTGGGCCTCCGGCCACCTGCACTCACCAGACGAAACGCGGAAGCAGAACTTCCACTTCACGCCGGTATTCTGTGAGGTCGTGGTACCACCCCGGTTTGAGCCGGCCCATACGTGCAACAGCAAAGCTGCCGCATGGCTCTACCACTGTTATAATGTATGTATGTATGTATGTTTCAAGAAAGTCTTTTCAGCTGTTTGGAGATCATAAGCTCTTTTTGTATCGGGTGTGTAATTTTTAAAATTTTTACTTAAGTTATTATTTATTTATTTATTTATTCTTACTTAAGTCATATTTCGCTACAGGGTAAACCCAATGCGAAGGTGTCCTCTTTTTATTTTTTATTTTATCTTGAATTTGTTAATAATTTAGTACAGGCACGAGGTCCTCATTTCTGAATGAAAATTATAATTACTAGGTTAAAATATGACATATTATAACTGAAATTTTATTTTCTTACGTGAGTGAAATTTGATTTCATGTCAGCGGTACCTATCGGATGTCACAACTCGCAGAGGTTTGAACCGTTGTCTCGATAAAACCAAACATTTTGGCCTGACACGACTGTCCTGTTGGTCTAGTGGTTAGTGACCCTGACTGCTATGCCGGAGGTCGTGGATTCGATTCCCACCCAGGACAAATGTTTGTGTGATGAGCACGATCATTTGTTCTGTGTCTGGGTGCAATTTATCTATAATATTTATGTATTTAGAAATATATAAGTATATTTATCAGTTGTCTAGTACCCATAACACAAGCTCTGCTTAGCTTGGGGCTAGATGGCGTTGTGAGTGATAGTTGTGGAATATTGTGGAATTGTGTGGAATATATATTTTGTGAATATGGGCTCTATTGGTTTAGTCGTTCAGAAGTTCATCATCATTATCATCATCATAATGATCATCAAACATTTGGGCGTAAATTAAACTAACCCTTGTTCAGTTAACCGACACATGCCCAATAAACAAATGTTTTAGTTGTAGTTAACCAATATTACTTGTGCTACGTACTTCAGAACTCAAGTGTTTTTTTATGGAATTATGATGACATATGAGCACGCAGTCCACCTGGCGGTTAATAGCGGCTATGTCCCATAGAAATTTATATCTATCCTAAAAAAAATACAGTTACGTTGTTACCCCTGAGGAATGAATCGAAATGACATGAATGAATTTTATTCAATATAGATTTTTGTATAATGTTTAATGAAAGTCATTTTTTATTTATTACTAGTTCACGAAAAACCTCTGTCCTGGGAAGAACCAGCAAGAAACCCAGAGGGACTTTTTTAACATATTTTAATTTACAATAAATTTATTTTGTAGCATGGTGGTGATCGCCGCATTCCCAGGGTTATTTTCATTTATGTATTCATTTACATTATAATTACCCTTTTTTTACAATTTTTCTGTAATAAAACATTTAAACTTGGTTAATGACAAATGTTGTACATTTTCTGGGATTTCGTTGTAAAAGCGTATACATTGCCCCATAAATAAATTACTATTTCTGTGGAGTCTAGTAATTAAGAAGGAATACCTTGTTTTCAGTTAAAAGGTCTCCGATTCTCCACACTCACCATACGTAACACAGCAGCAATTACACATTAGCATTCTGTGAGCGCGCGGTCCTTCCCCGGTCGAGCCGACCTATTCGTGCTACCACCATAACACAGCTGCAACGTGGCTTTACCACTTGTTCTGCAGTGGACTTTTGACAAGCTGTTATGATTAAATAGTTAATGTGTCTTTACGTTGATATTTTATCAATATAAATATTTTATTATAATCAGGGGCAAATTTTACACAACAATTATAATATAGCTGCAGCATGGTTCCACCACGTAAAGTGAAAGTTTAGCCTAGTTTTTTTCCTATTAATTAATCACTAGCAAATATTGCAAAGCCCCGGGTTTCCTCGGATAAGATCTATTGATGTGACGTTATTTGGACTTAAGATAATCAAAGATCATTTACTTAACCAATTTTTCGGGTACCCAAAAAACTTCAGATTTTCATTTGTAAAATTTCATCACAACCAGTTTTGCCACTCAGAACATTGGCCAGGGCAGACAGACATAAAATTTAAAAAATTGTTTTTTATGTGTTAATAGCATGCAAATAACTTCATTACAGACAAACACGTTAATTATTTATTTTATTTTTATTTATTTATATATTTGTTATATAAGGAAAACATACAGTACAATAAAAATAAATTAATAAAACATACAAAAGTAATCCTAAGACCAATGAAGTTTCCACAGATATCTAATACATATTAAAAGCTTACAACCACAATATGTATAAAAATTAAAAACTAATAACTAAATGGTATTTCTAATTAAACATTAAGTTCTAAGCAATTAATAGTGATACAATACATGCAACGTTTGAAGCTACCAATTATAAATTACGTTTTACAATATATTTTTTATAACTATTATATTTAGGGTAAAGGCTATCTAGGTCACAATATTTTAAGTTAAAATTTTTACATGTACATTTTATATTAAACTAGCTTACCAGCCAGACGTTGTTCTGCCCTTTTCGACGTCCCTTTGTCATGTCCTATTAAAAATCCGTAAATTCGCCAAAAACTAGTGGGTCACTTATGGGCAAGAAAACTATCCTATCTCTCAAGTTAGTCTCCTAGTCTCACAAACTGCACACGGTGTGAAAATTTGATTAAAATCGGTTAAGTAGTTTAGGAGTCCATCGCGGACAAACAACGTGACACGTAATTTATATATATTAAGATGTATAGATAGTAGAGCCATGCTGCAGTTATATTAGTAGTATAGTTGTAGCACGAATGGGTCGACTCGACCGGGGGGGAACCACGCTCTCACAGAATACCAGCGTCAAATAGTAGCTTAATGCTGTTGTGTTTCGTATGGTGAGTGTAGAGAACCGGAGACCCTTTTTATTGGAAAGGAGGCATTCCACCTAAGTCCTCACGGGTGACAACGCATCTGCATTTTGATTTGTAATCGAGGATAGATGTAGATGTCTATGGGCCACAACAACCACTTACCATCAGGTGGACTGTATGCTCGTTTGTCACCCTATCGTATAAAAAAAGATAAGAATACACTAGTAGGAATATTTAGGCACTTCGATTGTTTACACACAAAACTAACGGATGTAGAGATTGTATAAAGTATCTATTCATACGTTACTGATTGCAGAGGCCCGTCTGGCTACGTTGAATGTTTGTGGGGCAATGAATGATAAAATGGATGAAGTATGCGATATGATGTATGATAGAGGTATAGATGTGTTATGCGTAAATGAGACGAAAAGGAAGGGGAAGGATGTCACTACACATGGCATGTATACCGCATATTAGTCTGGTGTAGACGAGATCGAGCGGGCATGCCAGGGAGTAGGTATCATCCTTTCAGAAAGAATGGGCCAATGTGTGAAAGAGTATGAATGTGTAAGCCCAAGACTGCTATGGATACGAATGAAAGTGGGCTTAAAGAAGTTGTTCGTGTTAGGGGTCTACGCCCCAGACATGTCTAAGCCCACTTATATCCGAGAGCAGTTTTGGGAAATGGTAAGGATGGTGTTAATGAAGTGTAAGGGAAATGAAAATATTATTATGCTAGGAGATTTTAATGGAAGGGTTGGGGTGAGGAGGCTTGGTTATGAAAGGATATTGGGAACGTTTGGTGATGAAAGTATAAATGAGAATGGTGAAAGTCTCCTCACCGTATGTATGGAAAAAAATCTTTTTGTGACGAACACTTGCTTTCGCCACAAGATGATTCATATGTATACTTGGGAAAGAGGTGACGATAGAAGCATTATAGATTTCATAATTGTGGATGAAAGACTGAGGGGCGCAGTGATGGATACAAGGGTTTTCCGGGGTTCTAACGTAGGAACGGATCATTATTTGGTCTTATGCCGAATTAATGGTCTTTTCAGGCGTTGGCGCCATCGGTCATCTGTGTCTACCACTGCGTTACAGCGTATTAGAACAGAAAGTTTGCAAGATGAAGGTGAGAGAAACAAATTCAAATGTAGACTGAAAGGAAATATAAGTGGTTTGGATGAATTATGTATGAAGGAGTTAGACTTGGAGAATGTATGGCAAAATGTAAAGAAAGGTTTAGGGCATGCAGCTACCGAAGTATGTGGTGTAAGTAATAGAAAGAATGAAAGGAAAAATAATACGTTATGATGGGATGATGAGATACGTATGGAAGTTGAAGCAAAGAAGAGAGCATGGCTAGATTTAATAGCAACAAAGGCTGGTAATTCTAGCGGTACGAATGATGATATTGAAAGAAAAAAGGCATTCTTTAGACATCTTAACCCTGGAGTGGTCGCGTGGACTACATATGTAATCCACCTATACAAAATCGATAATTTCTAACAATCGATTTGCGTTAACTTGTGGCGCCTCCAGGTACTTTCAAATGAATGATAGAGCGACGCACTCAGTGCAGCGCAAGCACAGGACTCGCGCGGTTGTGTCACAGGAGCTCAGTAAAGTGCGTGGACTACAATTGTAATCCGCGCGACCAATTACGTGAGTATTTTTTTTACATTAAATTATTATGTTTTCATTTATTTTAGATAAATAATACTTTATTTTGATCTGTTTTGTTACATTATTGTAATATAATGTTTGTTTTAGACAAAAAATGGACAATGCACGTGATGCACTAATTGAGTCGTGGCTGGCTGAAGTTGATGTCGGAAATGATGTTTATGAAGCTGAATCGAGCTCCGACGAAGAAGTTGATAATTTAGAAGAGGAAGATCATCATCAATCGGAATCTGAGCAAGAGCAAGACATACAAGGTGAGGGATCTGACGAAAGTTCTGAAGAAGATAATCCACCTCGGCAACGCCGCCGACGCACGGACTTTTACAAGGGAGTAGACGATACATTATGGTCGAAAACAGTTCCCCTAAATAGAGGTAGAATACGAAGTCATAATATGGTGTTTGTACCCCCAGGGCCGAAAGGGACAGCTCGCCAAAAAACAACCCTAGAAGACCGCATGTCACTGTTTTTTGATGATCATATCATCCACCTCATTACCAAATATACTAATAAGAAAATTGATTATATCAAGGAGAAATATAGAAGAGAACGAGATGCTACACAAACCAATGAAACTGAAATTAGAGGTTATATAGGAATATTAATAATGGCTGGAGTAGTTGGAAAAAGGAAAAGTACTGCTATTATATTTGAACATGTAAAACACACAGGGATCGACGCCATATATTTGACAATGTCGGAAAAAAGGTTTAAATTTATAACAAGGGTATTACGCTTTGACGATATTGAAGACCGCCAAGACCGTGCTAGAATTGATAAGTTAGCCCCGGTAAGAGAGATTTTTGAATTGTTCCTTGCAAATTTTCAAAACTATTTTATTCCTAGTGCCGAAATGACTTTGGATGAACAGCTGGTAGCTTTTCGAGGCCGCTGTCCTTTTAGGCAATATATTCCAAATAAACCGGCTAAATACGGGGTGAAAATGTTTACGCTAGTTGATGTCCACTATCCTAACACATATAATTTAGAAATATATGCTGGCCAGCAACCAGATGGTCCTTTTCGCCTGAGCAATGAAAGACATGATATTGTTATGAGAATGGCAAAAATATGAATATCACCATGGATAACTGGTTTTCTTCACTTCGAACTGCAAAACAACTTTTCGAAAACGGTACAACTATGGTCGGGACGGTACGGAAAGATAAACGAGAAATCCCTCGGGATTTTCGTGTCGCAAGAGGAAACCCACTATATTCTTCCAAATTTGGGTTTCACCCACCATGTACATTGTTGCCTTATGTGGCAAAACCCAATAAAGTTGTTATTTTGATTTCGACGATGCACAACGATGCTACAATTGATGAAGACTCTGGAGATTGTCGAAAGCCAGAAGTTATAACATACTACAATAGGACTAAGAATGGAGTCGACTTGGTGGATAAAATGTGTTCCATGTATGATGTAGCAAGAAACTCAAGAAGATGGCCTCTTACAATTTTCTTCCGCTTGCTGAATTTGAGTGCACTCAATGCATTGTGCATTTACACGGTAAACAGAAATTACGAACATGTCAGCCGACGTGAGTCTCTTATTGACTTGTCTCTGGCATGGATGAAACCACTAGCGCAGAAGAGACTAGAAAAAAAAATATTGCCAAGAACACTCACAATCAAAATCAAAGATTTTCTTGGTATTACGTACGCAGAAACTCAACCCACTACCTCGCAAGCTACATCGAGCAATGTTGTGCGCCGTTGCCATGACTGTGGAAAAGCGCGCAACAAAAGTACTAGAAAGATGTGCACCAAGTGCAGTAAGTTTGTATGTGGAGATCATTTAAAGATTATGTGTCTTTCCTGTGCAGAAAACAACATTTAGATATAAGTTTCAACTATTTTTATAAATTGTGATGTCAATTAGAACAATCCATGTGATTTTTGTGCCATTTTAGAGAAGATTTTTTATTTTGTTGATTATTTGTAACACAGAGGTTGTGATTTCATTGTGATAATTATGTTTAAAAAGAGAAAACTGTACTGATTTTATTTTTAAACTGCTTTTATTTTTATGAATAAATCTTTTGTTTTTTTCAATTTGTATATGGATTACGTATGTAGTCCACGCGACCATTCATGAAACTTTTCGGGGCGCGACCACTGCAGGGTTAATAAAAGAGTAAAAGAAGTAGTTGAAAGAAAAAAGCAAGAAAGAACGGATAAGAATGATAGAAGAATATCGGATAACTTCCAGGCAAATATTAAAATGTTCTGGAAACTGGTAAGAACTGCCAGGGGACATTCAAAACAGCCTATGATGAATGCTATAAGAGACGAGAATGGCTATGTTCTGAATGATGAAGTTTTGAGTTTAAAGAGATGGAAGGAATATTTTAAAAGCGTGTTTATGAGTGAGGAGACAACATGTGTACTAAGTGAAGTAGAAACTCCGAAAGAAGAGGAAAGAGGTAGCGAGATAAGTATAGATGAAATAATGAAAGCAATGAAAAGCATGAAAGCGGGTAAGGCGCCAGGATATGATAGAGTTTCACTCGAAATGCTAAGGGCTGGAGAGGAAGTGGTGGCAGGCCTGCTGCACACCTTGTTTAATTTAGGCTGGGAACTGAAGCGGGTACCGGTAGACTGGTGCAAAGCCGTGATAGTCCCAGTATATAAAGGAAAAGGGTCGCAGCAGGACTGTAAAAACTACCGTGGCATCAGCCTTCTTAGCATTGTGGGAAAACTGTACGCTAAGGTACTGATTGAAAGGGTCATGAAAGAAACTGATGGAAAAATTTGGGATGTGCAAGCGGGATTTAGAAAGGGAATGGGATGTACAGATCAAGTCTTTTCCATGCGCATGATCGCGGAGAAGTTTCTGGCCAAAAACCAAAGGGTTTTTTGTGCGTTCATGGACTTGGAAAAGGCCTATGACAGAGTGGATAGGGATTTGCTATGGCAAACACTGAACTCATTTGGGTTGAGCGCTGGCTTGATACAGGCATTGGAGTCCCTTTATAGGGACTCTAGAGCTTGTGATTTTTAGATCAGTTACTCTAATACCGTCAGGTCCAGGAGCCTTATGTGAGTTCAGTCTCTTAATAATTTCGTTAACATTGTTCTGAGAAACTTTTTTGAACAAAATACTTGAATCCACCGGTCTCCGATAAGTTAGTGGATTGGTTAATTTTAAGCTGCATTGAGGAACAATGTCTTTAACTGCCTTTTCAAAGCTGTTTGCGAAGTTGTTAGCTATCGCTTTGGTGGTAAGGCCCTGTCCGTCAAAAGCCTTCAGTATCGCCTCGTCAATGGATAATGTTACTCGTCCTAACATCTGGTTAATGATTTTATAAACTTTTTTTGTATCTTTAAAGTTATTATGTATTTCATTAAGATAGTATGTATTTCGTTTTGATTCTATTAGTTTATTGAGTTTATTTCTAGTTTTATTATATTCTAGTCTTATTTTAGGACTAAAAGAGCTATTTTTCCAAAGCTTAAATAAGTAGTCCCTTTTTTCACATAGTCGGGTAACATTACCATTGATCCAAGGGGCTATAGGCAGAATCCTACGATTTTTAGAATACCTAACAGACCTACTAATGGTCGCAGTTTTTATAGCTGTTAGGAACGTTTTTTTTATAAATGAAAGTATATCATTTGACGAACTCATGTTATTTGTCTGTTTCCAATCTGTAATACTCACCGCATTACTAAAAATGGTATGATCAAAAGTAGTTTTTTGTGTTACTTTCTGCACGCGTCTTGTAGGTGGTGAGTCGTCAAGACACGTAAACACTATGCCCCGATGGTCAGCCAATGTAACGTCTAACACAGCTGAGTACGGATCTGATGTGGGGAACCTCGCAAATATGTGATCAATGCAAGATTTAGTGACTTTAATTTTTATTGTTTCAATTCTAGTATAGTTTGAAATTCCGCACATTAATCCGCGCTCGCTGAGTGTTTGCAAATAAGTGTCCCTGTAAGATGAAATAGTTTTTAGGTCAATGTTGGAATCGCCGATTAATAAGAGGTTTTTATTAGTGTCGTAGTTTGAGATATACCTGCCAAGCTCCTTTACAAACAAATCTTTGTTTCTTTTTGGAGGTTTATAAATTGCACATACAACTACATCTACGGTCGGGGTCAGTTTTAAGATACCCGTTATGTTTTCGAACATGATACTTTTATGTGGTGTTAGTGTAAACTTGAGATGGTTTTTGACATAAGCAATAATACCGCCTCCCCGTTCCGCCGATCGCAATCGGTAGTACATATTATAACCCGGTAAATTAAAAAGGTTAACAATCATATCTGTTACACCAACTTCGGTTAGAATAATCAAGTCTATGGGGTATTTAGAACTATGGATAACTTGCTGAAGCTTCGCAAAATTCTTTATGAGTGATCGTATATTAAAATGTAAACTTGTAAGTAATACATGACGTTTTTTCGGTAATTGTTGAAAATAGTTATTTATATCGTTACAGTTACCAAATTCTTTAATGTTTATGGTCATAATAAAGTTTGAAGAGTAGTAAGTAATTAGGTAGGAATATTCGAACAATAGTAAACAAAGAAAATAACATATGATTAAGAGGTTTTAGAGCTATCTAATTGTTTTAGGAGTAATTCAATATCATTATTTGATCGAATATAGTAAATTTTAGTATTAGGACCTTTCCTAACAAGTACTTTACCGTCCTTACACCAAATATACTGGAAAATCTTACTACGTTTCGCTTTGGTGTTATATAATAGAGTTATTAAGTGCTTGGTAAGGGCCTCCCTGATGTACACTCGTTGTTCAGCTACTTCCTTCAGCGAGTTTGGTAGGATAGTTCCCATGGAGAGACATTTCTCTTTACCAGCTTCAATCCATTATTTTTGAGCTGTCTTTGTTTTCATCTCAACAAGGATTGGACCAGGGCGGTCCTTAGAGCTGGGCAAGCGTTGTGAAGAGTGAATGTCGCTCACCTTAGTATTCAGCTCTGAAGCTAGCGTTTCTAGGATTTTATCGACGTCTTTGATTGAAGCCTCCGGTAGGCCTGCAATTTCTACCATATTTGATAAAGATTTCTGCTGAAACGTTTTTATTTCTTGTTCTAGTATGATCACTCTAAGTTCGAGGTTTTTGTTCTTATTTTGTAGGTCTTGATTTTTATTTTCTAGTTCTTTCATTTTGCTATCGTGTTTTTTTAGGGTTTGGTCAATAGTACTCAGCTGCTCACCCAGGAAATCAATTGAAGTTTCGAGATTTCCAATTTCTTCCCGGAACGTTTTCTTTAACTCCCGGCTGATGTCACTGATAAGCTTCTGGGTGTCAATTTGGGTATTCAAAGAACTCGTAACGACAGAGTCATCGTCATCAGCCTCTCCATCCGGAATGAAAAAGGAAGACCTACGGGATACATTTTTCATACATTCATCGCAGCTCCACTCGATGCTCGGCGAATTGCGTATAGCATTAATCTGTTTATTAGACAGTTTGACGCAGGTTGGATCCGAATGGACAGTAATGTTGCACCTGCTACATACCAGACCCGGTGCTTTTTTGGTAATATTTTTCTTACAGTTAGCACACTTCACCAACACCATTGTGGGTAGTTCACGGGATTTGGGCGCAAAGCATGTCAAATATTATTAATTATCACTTCTTTAGCTTTTTTCTTTATATATTAATGTAAATAAAATAAAGGTTCTAAAACTAAAGATAAAAATTGTGGTATTAAAATATACACAAAACTAACAGTTGCTAAGCGACACTTGAGTTATATTTATTTATTAAGTTGTTGTTGTAGTTGTTTGCAAAATTTGAAAGTTGAAGAATGCGGATTAAGAATGGGTGAGTTAACCGTCAAATGCCTTTTGTACACCGATGATCAAGTCATTCTTGCGTCGTCGGCGGCTGAGTTGCAAATGATGGTTACATTAATAAACGGATCATTGAAAGAAATGGGTATGAAAGTGAACGCAAGTAAGACGAAGGTTATGGGTGAAGAAGGGGAGTTGATCAAGCAAGTAGATGAGTTTGTATATTTGGAGATATGATAAGGATATAGAACGACGAGTGAATGCGGGAAATAGAGTAAATGGGGCCTTGCACTCTATTGTGAAGAGTCAGAATGTGTGGAAAAAGGCACGTATGGCAATTCACAATGCTGTGTTCGTCCCTACTTTAACCTATGGTAGTGAAAGTTGGGTGTGGCAGAAGAAGCACGAGAGTAGAATAAACGCAGTAGAAATGCGGTCGTTAAGGAGTATGTTAGGGCTGAATCTGAATGACAGGGTAAGAAATTGTGTAATAAGAGAAGAGTGTGGTTTGCGAGATGATGTTGTGACCAGGATTAAGAAAGGAATGCTTCGGTGGTTTGGTCATGTGGAAAGAATGAACGAGGAAAGAGTGACAAAGAAAATTTATGTTGCAGAAGTGAATAGCAGAGTCGGAAAGGGACGTCCTAGGCGAAAATTTATCGACCAAATTGGCGATTTATTGGAAACGGGCCAAATTAGGAGTACCCTTAACCGACGAGCATGTATGCGTAGGTGTATGGATGTGAAGGAGGCGAGAGAGGTGTGTCAGAATCGCACCAAATGGAAGTCTGTAGTCTCTGCCTACCCCTCTGAGTGACAGGCGTGAGTGTTTATGTATATGTATGTCATACGTTAACTTTATTGAAGCCTATTACAAGTCCACTGCTAATATATAGGTGAGGTCTATCCTAGTAAGAGCCATATATTATAATATGTATGTTGTTAAAATATAGCTATTGATGAACCGTGGTAGCTATATGTATTAAAACATCTTGAGGAAATCTGCACATCTGAGAAACAAAAAAATATTTCGAAGACACGTGATGTTTGCCAACATACATTGGGGTAGAGCTGCGAACATTTCCTTGTCTTATAACCATCTCAGAAATTAGAGGAGATCAGTGCCCATCAGTGAGCCTTATATACTAGGCTGTAACTTTAAAATGGTGAATATGACATTCGCCGTCGTGTACCATATCATCCCCTGGGTACTGCAAGGAGCGACGAAGGTGATGAAACAAAAGATGGGCAGCAACATGTTCCAGATAAAAACTTAAAATAATAAAAATTGCGAAGCTAACTTTCCTGCCTAACTTTGTCGACTACGGCAAACATGCCACTATAAGACAACTTATGGGTTAACCAATGTACATTGGACTTTTAATAGTCTATAACGACGATAATGATGATAATGATGATATTTGATGAATGAATGTTTTATATGTTAGGTCTTAATTTCAAGTAGTGTTACTTTTCTTACCAGAAGACATATTTGTTTTCAATTTTCTTTATAAGTCCTACAATTTATCATCCTATAAAAATCTTCCACGAATTATGAATTTCCTGTCGGTAACGAGCCCTGGCCCGCCCCTCTTTTACGACCATCTTGTTTCTACCAAATTTATGATTCGATGCTTACGAAGGTTTTTATTGCTGTGCTTTTATTTAAGTGAATTACGTAAATATTTCCGCCTTAATACGACAATGTTGAATCATGAAAAATAGTTATACTATTTTATAATTACTGAAATAATATTTAAAATTATCTTCGGTCTAAATTTTATAAATATAATCCTATCTACTAGCCTATAACCCAGAGGGTTTATAAGAGACTAATAAGGACTTCCATTTGGTAAATTATTGAAGATGCGACAGGTTATTAATATCTATACCCGACCGGCATGTACGCTTAGATATACGGTTGTAAAGGAGGCGAGAAAATTTTGTCACGATCGTGTCAAATGGATGTCCAACAAACTATTCGTATATGTTTTATTTACCATATAAAAAGTAGTGGTTAAGTAATCCGTTGTAGCTATATGCCAAACGTATATTAAACTAGAATATTACAAAAAAAATTAGGTTGCGCCAAGTTTTGATTCGACCGTTGAACGTCTGGTTTAAGCTTAAGAAAAATAACTATCACATATTTTCAGCTGGGTGTAAGAGGTGACAAAGGGACATAAAACAGTAGAAGGGCAGAATCTACTTGATGATCATCATCATCATCATCATCATTACAGCCCTTCACAAGTCCACTGCTGAACATAGGCCTTCCCCAAGTAATGCCACAAAGCACGGTCCTGAGCCACCTGCATCCATCGACTTCCTGCATATCTTACCAGGTAGTCACTCCATCTAGTGGGGGGTCGCCCTACACTACGCCTACTCTACTACGAGGCTGCCACTCAAGAACCTTTCTTCCCCATCGGTTATCGGTTCTTCGAGCTATATGGCCGGCCCATTGCCACTTCAGCTTACTAATCCGTTGCCCATGAATACCCCCCATGAACTACTTGACGATAACTCAAAATAATACAAAACTGAGTTTGCCTACCCGCTTGCCTATCGAGCCAACTATGGCCAATATCCGAATATGAGCCAGTCTGTAGGAAAGGTCTTCAAATGTACGAGACATCCGACTACCACTATGATCTGCAATCTACCTTCCAAGCATGAAGATAAGTAGAGACAAACAGTATATACTGTATAGTAGTTGACTTTACGGCTGTAAAAGGAAAAAACCGACAGAGACTTTTTTAATTTATGTCGTTTTTACCCGAGTCCAAAGAAACGGTAATATTTTTGCATGTTTTAGCATCTGTATTCGTTTCTCATGCTGTTCTATTAACGAATCTCTGGTTGGGCCCAAAAAACCTTTATTGGATTTTTCTGTGTAGAAATTCCCAGTAAATTAATGTAGACTAGGATTTTTGAGAAATAGGAATTTATCAAAACTCCTAGTATATAACAAACTATTAATATTAATTTAATATCAAAATATAGATCCTATCCTATCCTAGAATCCTAGAGATACGAAGTTGGCGGGGAATCACTCCCATGCCTCGGAAAGCACATTAAGGTGTTGGTCCTGCACCTTATCTCTCGGATAAGAGCGAGGAATAGAGAGTACACCTGTGCTTATGGATACCACAGGGCACTATATTTCGTCCTACACGGCTGGCTAATTCCCGTTCAGACTCGCCGCCATTTTATATCCGCCACTATTTTAACTAAATCTATAAGGTGATATGGTGATTTAGGTGCTTTAAATGCATTGTTGAAAAGAATTTTTAGTAAGAGGATTTACATATTTAGGCTTAGATAGTTAAGATTCAAGCGAATTTATACGTGGTAGTTTAGAGAGAGAGAGAGAGAGTGGTTTAGAGTAGTACTTATAGCTTGACCGGGGAAGGACCATGCTCTCACAGAATACCAGCGTCAAATAGAAGCTTAATGCTGCTGTGTTTCGTATGGTGAGTGCAGAGAACTAGGTGGAAACAAGGCATTCCATCTTAGTCCCCACGGGTGACAACGCATCTGCATTTTGATTCATAATCGAGGATAGATGTGATGTCTGTGGGCGAGAGCAATCACCCACCATCAGGTGGATTGTGTGCTCGTTTGTCACCCCATCATATATAAAAGCGAATATTGCGAACTATTCCTCTGATATAATTTGTAATCTTATAACTAAGGGCGTTGACTTAAAACCCAATATTTAGCGTTTGATATAGTATATTAATTTTGTAATTATTTTTTCTTAATTAGATATATTTAATAAAATAGAATGCCCGTGACTCCTTTATCGCAAATTAACAAATTCAAAAAAATAACAACACCGGGAACTTTTTTTATAGGATAGCGTGACAAACGAGCACACAGTCCACCTGATGGTAAGTGGTTGCTGCGGCCTATAGACATCTACATCTATCTTCGATTACAAATCAAAATGCAGATGAGTTGTCACCTGTGAGGACTAAGATGGAATGCCTCGTTTCCAGTAAAAAGAGCCTCCGGTTCTCTACACTTACCATACGAAACAACGCAGCATTAAGCTACTATTTCACGCTGGTTTTCTGTGAGAGCGTGGTCCTTCCCCGGTCGAGCCGACCCATTCGTGCTACAATTATACTACTAATATAACTGTAGCACGGTTCTACCACGTATAAATTCTCAATTCAGATTACCTGTACTTATAGTAGAATACTCCTAGTAGAACGTGGGGTTCCCATCCTGGCTTGGAATCCATCTGGGTAGGCATCAAACTGTTACCTATTTCTGCCTTTAAATAGTAGTACCTCCACTATTGTGTTCCCGTTTGAAGGCTATAGAGGAGCAGTATTATTGCAGTCATTACGTGAGACATTGCATCTTTAGTTCTCAAAGGTGACAACTCAGGGGTTATTATCAACTATGTACTCTTTTATAATGATTCTGATTAAACAATTTTTGCTAGATAAAAAAGCTGGCTACAGTTAACCCCATCCATGTTATTCATAAACAATTTCCTTACATTAACGAACGTTTATTGCCTAAATTTGAAGCTACGCGCACATCCCTATTGAATATTTAAAAGGGAATAAATTTTGACTTGTTTCCGAATGACTTCCGAAGAACAAACTTGCGAGAGTGCTGGAGAGGTGGTTAGTTCGAAGAAAATGTAAATGCCGCTTCAATTTATTGCATTGGACGTGACGCAAGCACGTGAACCGCTAATTTCGGGTTCATTCGGCTGCTAAAACAAGGCTTGCTGTTCAAGAAACATGTAAGTAAAGTCCACAGTCGGTAAGCAATACAGCACAGTATAAACCGCCTTATATACGTCGCGCTGCTAACAGGATTGCCGTCATGTCTAAGAAGTTGATGACTTGATGATGAGTTGGAGACTGCCTTGTTGGTCTAGTGGTCATATGCACAACTGATAATTATGAGGTCCCAAAAAATTAGCTATTGGGTCTTTCTGTCATGAAATTCTCAGTAGCAACCCAGAGTCAGAAAGTTGGCGTTGTTTCACGCTGTTCCTTGGAAAGCAAGTAAAAGCGTTGGTCGTGCAGCTAATGTCTCTCTGGTCGGACCAAAATGCCGTCCCTTCGAACTTTGAGACTGAGGGGATAAAGTATGCACCTAATTGCGCTCAAACTTGTTCAGTTTCTTAAAATGTGGTACCACTTTTACTCCTGGACTCTAAAATTCAATTTACAATGGAAGTTAAACACTGGAAAATAATTATATTCGAAATCCTAATAATACCATTTGTCATACGGTGTGTACAAAAAAAGGCCCATACTAACCAATATTTATACTGTGAATCTTACCACCATTATTTAAAGTTAGATAGTGGGATTTTTTTTTGTTTCAGAGAGTAAGAAAAAAGTAAAATAAATACTAAAAGATTAGTCAGTTCTTACTATCTATCAAGTGTAATTTTCCTTTATAAGATTCATGAGGAAAATCTTGATTCTTAATGTAGTGTATCTGACATAGGACAAACAGGAAGATCGATAACAACCCGCATGAAAGAACATATAGTCTAAATTCATTTTCTTATTTTCTTTACTTTACTAACGTTTTCATAATTAGGCTGCGCTAAATGGAGAAAGTAACTTTTAAAAGTATAATATTACTACATGTGCTTAACGACAGAAATACTCAACATCATTTATTTAAAACCTAAATATAAGAACTGTCTATAGGCAGCTTTATAGGATACATTAGGTGGGTAATTAAATCAGTGTCCGCCTTCTAAACGTAGTCGTTTGTTGTGTAAGCGGTGTTTGAGTTGAAAGTGAGTTAAACTGCGAAAAACAAAACAGAGGTTCATTGGGCTTACACAAAAGATTCCAACTTTATATATTTTACGGATTTTATCACGTTTAATTTTTTTATTACAGCTTTTATTATTAACTATTATATCCCAGTGTTTGACCAATCTTACCTGATGATAATGGTGATACAGACGTATATAACAAAATATACTGACATATTTTAATAAAAGCCCATTCCCATTAGGCCCATTGCCATTACAGTGCAAAATGTAACGTGGTGACACGAGAGAGAAATAAAAACCAATACTGCTGAGTAAATACTGAATTTATTTGCAATCATCAATCCTTAAATTGTTACAATTAGGTTACATTGTGTATATGTTTATATGTAATATGCTTATATCTATTCCTTACATCTTATCTCCACCGCAATAAAAAAAATGTACTAACAATTTATTTTATATTCGCTTATATAATAAGGTATGTCAATACAATGAGTCGATCATAATTATTAAATTATATCTTAAAAAAACATTTTTTATAGATAAATATAATGTTCTACCATATTGTAGTCAAGTAGGTAATACAAAACTTAAAACAAAATTCCTAATAATAGTTACGTAATTGGTTTAAAATACATTTTTGTTCTATTCTTATGTAGAATATAATTCTTATTATCTTTAATTATCTCGATATTAGGTGAACATTCTCTTACTACTTTGTACGGACCTGAATATATACTTTGGAACTTATTGCCAGTTTCATTCTTTATTACAATCAAATCATTCGGCTTATACGTCACAGGGTTAATGTTACGATCATACTTTGCTTTTCTTTTTAATTTACTAGCTATTAAATTATCTCGTGCTTCTTTTTGTGACGTCTGTATTCTAAATTTTAATTCTAAAGGATAATTATCAGAATTGTACAAAGGGTCAATTTGTCCTGATTGTAAATTAGAGGGTAAATTACACTTTTTACCGAACACCAACTCAAAAGGAGTAAACTTAGTCTCCGTCTGTACCGCAGTATTATAGGAGAAACACCAAAATGGAAGCCACGTGCTCCATGTTTCCGGATGATTTTCTGTCTGAATTCGTAAATAGTTAACCATATGTATGTGTGAGTTCTCCAAGGCACCGATACTTTGATGATGGTATGCGGTAGACTGCAACTGGTTAATATGTAAAAGTTTACAAACCTCTTTCATTGTATTTGACAAGAACTCCGTTCCCCTGTCTGTTGCTATCTCTTTTGGGATACCATATTTAAGAATCCAATTATTTACAAAACTTCTGGCTACTTCAGTTGAACTTTTTGACATCAATTGATAGGCTTCAACATATTTGCTCAACTCACATTGTATAGTTAAAATGTACACATAATTAAAGTAATCTCTATCTAACGGCCCTACTATGTCTAAATATATTTTTTCAAACGCTGAATTTGCCGTTGAACTAATAGTCATAGGCTCTTTAGCATGGTGTGACGAATGTTTTTGTTTTTGACATTGGTCACACCTTTTTACAAACTCAGTAACATCAACCTCTAATTTTGGCCAAAAATAATATTTCTTTATGTTATTAAACATTCGTCTTATACCTGCATGGCCACTTGTGGGCAAAATATGAAAATCACTTAAGATTACACGTTGGTCATCTTTATTAGTTATCCTCTTTGTACCGCTTAAAATACGTATACGATCTGATCGACGGTCCGAACCAATTACTTTCTTAACTTCTTTAACTAATATTTCCACAAATGTATTATTTTTCTCGGTCTTAATGAAGTATACTTCTTTTATCTTAATTTTACCACAAAATATATTCAGCTCTCTCACAAATTCGCCTGGCGATAGTTGCGATCGAGAAGCTAAATTAATAAAAATAGTATTTATTGAAGGTACATAACTGAAACATCCCTTCTCTTGTGCTATCACTTTCAAGTTACGATATCGATTTAATTCATAAGCGCTTATGAAACGTAATTCCGTGAAATATTTCGGTTTGCTATATATTTCAATGACTTTACTTACACACAATCGCAAGTAATTCTTTTTCAATCGTCGGGTACCTTTTTTCTGCCTTATTGAGACTACGACTAGCATAGGCTACAGGCCTTCCGTCGCTATTGCACAAAACTGTCCCTACGCCGTATCCTGACGCATCTGTTTGTAGAACAAATTGATTACATTCTGAAAAAAGACACTGTAATACGGGATGAGATATTAAATTTGTTTTTAATAATTCGAACGATTTTTGACATTCCTTATCCCATATAAAGGTCACATTTTCCGACACAAGTTATTTAATGCATGTGCTTTTGTAGCAAAATTAGGTAGAAATCTCCTATAATAGTTCACAAAGGCAACAAATCGTTTAACTTCGTTGACTTTAGTAGGAACTGGGTAATTTTTAAGAACCTCTATTTTATCGTAATCAGGTACAACCCCCTTTTCTGACACAATATGACCCAAATAAAGTAGTTCTTTCTGTAAGAAAATACACTCTTGAGGATTTAACTTTAGATTTACTTTACGTAACCTTTCGAAAATAGATTGTAAATTTTTTATATGACTGGGCAAATCCCGACTGAAACAAACCAAATCATCTTGATAAACTAGGCATTTTTCGTAAGTTAACCCTGTCATCACCATAGTAATCATACGAGAAAATGAACTAGGGCTGGTCTTTAAGCCCATAGGCATCCTTGTCATCTGAAACTGTCCCGAACAAAAAGCAGTGTACTTGTGACTGTCTGGGTCTAAACTAACGTTATAGTAACCTTGATGTAAATCTAAATGAGAAAAATACATGCAACCAGATAACGAATCTAATATTTCCGTTATATTTGGAAGTGGAAATTTATCATCATGTATACTGTTATTAAGTTTTCTGTAATCTATGACCAAACGCCATTTTTTGTTTCCGTTCTGGTCACTTTTCTTCGGCACCAGCAAAATTGGACTGGACCATTCACCCTGACAAGGTTCAATAATATTCTCTTTCAGCATTTGATCAATTTGATTATTAATTTCATTTTTTAAAGCGTAAGGCAATCTATACGGTTTTGAAAAAATCGGCTTAATATCGGATTTTACGTCAATTGTGTGTTAATAAATATCAGTGGTTGATAATTTGTCCCCTTTTAAATAAAAAAAATATCGGAATATTTCGCACATAAATTTTGTATATTAACTTTTTCATCTTTATTTAAATTATTTAATTTTACTTTTACAATAATGATTTAACTCGCGATGCATTTTTCTCAATTTTATCAAAGTTACAGATGTAATATTCTTTCGAGCTTCGTATATCAAGTTTTATTTCGGACACAGTTACGTCTATTGTAGTCGTATTCAATATTCGGACTGGTATTTTACCATTAATTGGGCTTACTTATGTACTAGCAATAAATACGCCCTCGCATATTTCTTTCGTACATACCACACATTCTTCTGTTAAACTAGTATTAACGTAGTGAATGGATTCTGATCTGACAGGTAAAGATGATAAATTACTACACGAGTCTTTTAATTGTAAACTTATTTGCTTAGATTCATTGAGCCATAATGATAGAGTGTTATGTTTCATATCTATAACTGCTAAATACCTTCCTAAGAAGTCCTGTCCTAGAATACCGTGCGCCTTACAAGGTAGCGTGTCAAATACATAAAACTTATGACGATAACTTTGCTCATGTATTGTCAACTGTAAACATACATATCCGATTGCTTGAACCTTACCACCTATTCCATTTATAGTTATATTTTCTTTGTTCATTGTGTAACGAATCCCCCCCTCTATATAAAAATTTTATAATATTAAAAATATCCCCTTTTCAATAACATTATATATATGAGACCAGGATTAATAAAATATGTTTTGACCTTCCTAAATGATCTTTCAAAAGGTTTATTAATAGGCCGTTTTTAATATTTTGGCGTGATCGACTTAGTTAGGACCCTTATTTACGTTGTGTTTGTTTAGTAACTTAGTTCTTTTAGGTGTCGTTTGGAAGAATGAATATTCACTAGAGCAATTGAAAGCTGTTGGTAGTGTAGTTATAAGCTAAGTGAACCCGTTCGCGAAGACAGGGCTCGTAAAAGGTTAAGAACATAAAACGTCCCTATTCCACTTGTATCAGGTTTACTTTATTAATTTATTATTATTTATTCCTTCCCGCTTGGTAAAGGCTCACAATATATTTATACAAAATACCCGATACAAGGGCTTCGCTCTCCTACATTTATTAAAAAAAATGTAGGGGAGGTACACGGCCCCACACACGCCGTGCACGGTGAGTGCCAACCATTTTGATGCACTCCCCCCGGAGGGAACGCTAATTCGGGAACTGGACCGTAGTCCACAGCAAAATAACTGGCGAACCAGTAAAAGAGGCTTGGCCCCTTGTTAGTGCGTAAGCACAAACATCGACCGAAGTCGCGCATGTCAATGCGTGTAAACGCCATACAGAATACGAACGAATCCAGCCACTGTGAATGTACGTCACACGGTTTAGGCAAATAGGCACACTGGCCTTAAACCCTCCGTGAGCGCCACCACCTGCCAGACCGCCGCTCCTGCAGACGTGATGTAAGTGTATGGCATCACCACCAATTGCATGATCAGCACGGCTACTAGCCGCAGAGCGTGTCATGAGTCTACCGCTCACCTCAAGGGAATGGGGTCCCACGTTGTTCGGCTTTCGGCCGCAGCCTTGAGAGTCTGATCAGATCCTCCCGCCAGCTACCACCCGCATGAGGTCGACACATATGCTCCACCAACCAATACAACGGCAGATATAGCCAAAAGGCAGTTATAAGATAAGAGTAATAATTCGACATCAGAAAGGGTTTGTGTCACTGACGTTGAGTAAATGCATTTTCGATCATGTTTGTCTCACCCACCAACAAGTTGCCTTCAATCATTCAAAGGTGGGAAAGTTACAGAGATATAATATTATGTTGTTATATAAAACATCGTGGAGGGCAGACAGTCTGCAGCCCCGCAATGAAGGGACCCGACTTGGGCAAAGCTACTTAGGTGTGAGTCAAACCAAGACGCAGAGAGCGCCATTGAGAATAGCGTTCCACCAAACAACCATCGCAGAGACGCAATGCTGCAGAACGCAACAAGCATCAATACGACTATCTTCGGGCTTACACAATTCCAAGGTCCCCCATACATTCCAGCAGACATCACCACCCGTATACCTCCATCGACCAGAACCACAAGAGAGCGTCGAATCAGGCGCAGCACACCCGCAGATCCATCACAAGACGCAATACCGCAAGTAGCAGTAAGCATCAATGCAACTATCATACGGATGGCGCCCCCTCACAACACATCCACATGATCCCTATCGACTTTGGTAACAAAGTTAGTATTGTTGTTATATAAAAAATGTCACCAACGTATCATAGTAGCACGCTACTAAGACGCCAATGAACAAAACTCCACGTATCATAGCGCTAATGCACTAAGACATGAAGCTGAGTATGCCTGTTACACTTAAAAGTGCTACCAAACACACTCATCATCCCCATCCGAAAGATAGACGACACATCGCTATGCGCAACGACGTCGCCCACAAACGGTATGGGTGTGCGATGTCCACGGGAAAGCCGTATTGCTACAACAAACCCGCTTACCACCGACACTAAGATGTTAATTGTATACCTCCATCGACCAGAACATCAGGAATGCGTCGAATCAGGCGCAGCACACCCGCAGATCCATCACAAGACGCAATACCGCAAGTAGCAGTAAGCATCAATGCAACTATCATACGGGCGGCGCACCCTCACAACACACCCACATGACTCCTATCGACTTTGGCAACAAAGTTAGTATTGTTATATAAAAAATGTCACCAACGTATCATAGTAGCACGCTATTAAGACGCCAATGAACAAAACTCCACGTATCATAGCGCTAATGTACTAAGACATGAAGCTGAGTATGCCTGTTACACTTAAAAGTGCTACCAAACACACTCATCATCCCCATCCGAAAGATAGACGACACATCGCTATGCGCAACGACGTCGCCCACAAACGGTATGGGTGTGCGATGTCCACGGGAAAGCCGTATTGCTACAACAAACCCGCTTACCACCGACACTAAGATGATATGTCTAGGACACATCGGTTAGCGAGTCCAAGTTTACCTCGGGGACCAATTGCTCGTGAAGCAGCACACACGCCACCATAATATTCCTTTTCAAGTCCCTAATAAGGACTAGTCATTTTGCTACAGTACTAGGAGCAGTCAGTCACCCGACCACCCCATACAATGCTTATGCATCAAGGAGACCTCCTATAAAATTGCTTTTGTATCATAGACCTTACTTTCATAAGTCATGTATATATAGGATTCGAACCCATGACCCTACTATTGTAATGCATATTAATCATAGAGACCTTCTATAGTATTGCTTTTGAATCACAGACCTTACTTTCATAAATCATTCATATATAGGATTCGAACCCACGACCCTACTATTGTAATGCATATTAATCACAGAGACCTTCTATAGTATTGCTTTTGAATCATAGACCTTACTTTCATAAGTCATTCATATATAGGGTTCGAACCCACGACCCTACTATTGTAATGCATATTAATCACAGAGACCTATAGTATTGCTTTTGAATCATAGACCTTACTTTCATAAGTCATTCATATATAGGGTTCGAACCCACGACCCTACTATTGTAATGCAAATTCATCATGGAGACCTTCTATAGTATTGCTTTTGTATCATTGAGTTTAATATCACAAGTCCCTAATATAGGACTAGTCATTGTGCTACAGTACTTCAGGCAGTCGGGCTCCCGACCACCCCATATATATGTACAACTGCAGGTATGTATCTCCGGCAACTTCCTCCATACAAGACGTCTATACATGAACTCCTTCAACAACTTAGGAAATTTCATCTATACGTGAACTCCTTCCACAACTTAGAAAAATTTTCTTTTATACACGAACACCTCCCATGACTTGAACAATTTTTAACAAATTTTCTAATTATCTTATAAACGTTATTTAACTTAATTTTATAATATTTTTTTGACTTGTATTTCTATTATTTATCTTATTTTAAATATTTTTACCAAGTTTTTTTTTAAATAAATTTATTTTTTAAGAAAAACAATAATTTCGCCTTTAATTTACTATGTTATTGGGATAATGTCTGAAATATATTAACTTTATGTTTATTAATTTAACTTAATTGTTTAATATATATCTTTTAAGACTATTTTTGACACCCCTTTATATTGAATTTAATTATTAATAATAATATTGGGCCGTCACAATTGGTATCTTAAAATCTAGAACATGCCTATATTTTATGGCTGAAATCGAAGCTCCTGTATCTATGAGCCAATTAAACGCGTATATGTTGTTATAAAATAACTCTATATAATAACTACTATCGCTGGCTAAGATGCTATATGTTATAGGTACGAAAAAAAAACCATTTTCAGGTTCCGAATTGTGTGTTGATGAACTCGAATGAGGTTGTGAATCATCAGTCACCGCTGTCCTAATCTGTCCCCTAAACTGTCTACGACCTCTATAATTATTATTAAAAGTTCTACCTCGGTGTTGAGTTCGATCTCGAGATGCCCCTGCCTGCGGCTGACGCTGCTGAAACCACTGCCTAGTTCTGCCATGCGGTTGCAACTAATTGTTACTGGGGCCCCGCCAACGGCCAGTGTTGTACGTACCTCTCGGAGTGTTCTGATACGGAGGCTGCCTGGAATTGTTTTTATAGAATCGATTATTAATATGCCTTAGTGTTAACACTTCAGCTGCTGAATTTGAACTCGAGACGTCCTCGTCAATTGCAGCTTGAATCGCATCTTTCGAATTCTCAAATCTCTGTGCAGTAATAATCGTACCAATCCTACGATTTCTTAATCCATCGCTAAATTGCCTAATTGCCTGTTTTTCATTTATGGATTTCAAAATATAAAATTTTTCAACATTTCCCTCGGATTGGGAAATTGTGAGGTCGATAAATAACTCGGATAAGGTTTTTCCAAAAGCATCAATAGACGCATCATTTTGTTTACAGTTTAAAAATTGTTTCTGCAAAGCGTTGGTAGACTTTTTCGGTAACAATAATAGTTTCGTATCATTTAAAAGATTAGACACAGTATCATATTTTGTTGTTAATTTTAGCTTAGCAGACTGCGACAGTCTGCTTTTCAAAACAAAGGAAATTAAATGTGTCTGTGACTCAGCATTGAGAACCGAAATGTAGTATTCTATACCATCGATTAGTTGTCGTAAATTGGAAAGTTCGTCATTCATTACTGGCAATAAGCTCAAAGATACCTTCAGATCGAATATATCCATTGTTGGAAAACAGAAGTCTCTGAAAACTGACACAACTGAGTAATTTCCTTATACAAATTCTTAATATCCTCACAATATTTTTCTAAAAGAAGAACCTCAGCCTCGCTTAAGCTTTCCTTATCAATACTTTCTATATAATAATTATATCACTCACTAATAAATTTCGCTTCATCTAGCTTTTTCTGCGATATCTTACCCTGTCGCCTAGAGGGTCCTATTTTAATTAAATATTGTCTTATAACTAATAAATCATCATACAATTTCTTTAAAAATGTTGCCATACGTTTAGTACTTTAAAATGAGTCACTTATCTAAAGAAATGGATAAATAAATAATTAAATAAAATAAATAAATAAATGGCCCCGAGTTCCCGGCGCCCCTTTAATGGGGCAGGGGTGCGAAGAATCTCCGGGAGGAAAACCGGCGACGAGGTTCGCCACCCGTCACGTTCTGTCTCCTGGAGAGGCGAAAAGTGGATTGCAGAGGCCCGTCTGGCTACGTAGAGGAAGTTGTGGCAGACCTGCTGCACACCTTGTTTAATTTATGCTGGGAACAGAAGCGGGTACCGGTAGACTGGTGCAAAGCCGTGATAGTCCCAGTATTTATATAGGCGTGAGGAAGAGGGTCGCAGCAGGACTGTAAAAACTACCGTGGCATCAGCCTCCTTAGCATTGTGGGAAAACTGTATGCTAAGGTACTGATTGAAAGGGTCACGAAAGAAACTGATGAAAAAATTTGGGATGTGCAAGCGGGATTTAGAAAGGGAATGGGATATACAGATCAAGTCTTTTCCATGCGCATGATCGCGGAGAAGTTTCTGGCCAAAAACCAACAGGTTTTTTGTGCGTTCATGGACTTGGAAAAGGCCTATGACAGAGTGGATGGGGATTTGCTATGGCAAACACTGAACTCATTTGGGTTGAGCGCTGGCTTGATACAGGCATTGGAGTCTCTTTATAGGGACTCTAGTGCTTGTGTTAGGATCAACGGGGTCTACTCGGACTGGTTTGACATCCATAAAGGTGTCATACAGGGCTGTGTGGCTTCCCCGTGGCTGTTCTACCTATTTATGGACAGTTGCTTGCAAAATTTGAAAGTTGAAGAATGCGAATTAAGAATGGGTGAGTTAACCGTCAAATGCCTTTTGTACGCCGATGATCATGTCATTCTTACGTTACATTAATGAACGGATTATTAAAAGAAAGGGGTATGAAAGTAAACGCAAGTAAGGGTTATGGTTTTTGAAAGAGAAGAAAGTAAAACGATTGTTGACATAATAATAGAAGGGGAGTTGATCGAACAAGTAGATGAGTTTGTATATTTAGGCTGCGTATTTAGCAGGGATGGGAGATATGATAAGGATATAGAACGACGAGTGAATGCGGGAAATAGAGTAAATGGGGCCTTGCACTCTATTGTGAAGAGTCAAAATCTGTCGAAAAAGGCACGTATGGCAATTCACAGTGCTGTGTTGGTCCCTACTTTAGCGTATGGTAGTGAAAGTTGGGTGTGGCAGAAGAAGCACGAGAGTAGAATAAATGCAGTAGAAATGCGGTCGCTAAGGAGTATGTTAAGGCTGAATCTGAATGACAGGGTAAGAAATTGTGTAATAAGAGAAGAGTGTGGTTTGCAAGATGATATGGTGACCAGGATTAAGAAAGGAATGCTTCGGTGGTTTGGTCATGTGGAAAGAATGAATGAGAAAAGAGTGACAAAGAAAATTTATGGTGCAGAAGTGAATGGCAGAGTCGGAAAGAGACGTCCTATGCGAAAATTTATCGACCAAATTGGCGATTTATTGAGAACGGGCCAAATTAGGAGTACCCTTAACCGACGAGCATGTATTCGTAGGCTGTGTATGGATGTGAAGGAGGCAATAGAGGTGTGTCAGGATCGCACCAAATGGAAATTTGTAGTCTCTGCCTACCCCTCTGGGTGACAGGCGTGAGTGTTTATGTATGTATGTATTATCTAAAGAAAAATTATTCAAAATTAAGCATCATAAAATATTAACATACCTGTATTAGCTTGGAACCCTTAACCCTCAGCATATTCTAAAAATTACTATAACATTTGTAATATACGAGTATACATGTACATTAACTATGATAATCGTTGTTATTTTTTATTATTATTATTTCGTGGTATTTATATTATGTATTATAACATTAATTTAGTACATGATTACATATTTTTGAAGTAATATATTAGGTAAATAATGCTACCTATAGTCCACCAAATAATATCCGTTAACTTAGCCAAAAACCCGATGAATAGTAAACGTGTATATATTTTTTGTTTTAACACTTTTACACCTTATTGTCATCAATCTTCAAATCGGGGTAAGTCTGTCGCCGTCGAAAGGAAAGCCGACGCACCCTGCTACCATCCAGCTCGACCTCTTGCCGTATCCAACGTAAATGACATTTCCTGTATATTCTGAATATTCCATATAATACTCCCAGAACTAAGCAGAGAACAATTATACATAACAATATGCTTGTTGTTTGTAGGTGCAATTTGAATTCTTCAATTGGCGCACTATTTGTGCCCCCAGCTGCATTTTGCGCAATAACAATATTTTCTTCTTTAGATTGTTGTTTCCCCATTTTTAAAGCACACTACCTGCACTCTACCGTCGCTGTTAATGCTTTCCAATAGATTCATTCTATTTATTCGATAAATATCTTGCATTGTCCAGAGAACACGATGTTTATATTTCACGGCCCATATATGTAAACGCGGTCGGCGCCACGGCGACGACGGTGTCAAACCACTACTGCGCGTGAATTTACATTCGCCAGGGTCGCCATGTAATGTGGTGACACGAGAGAGAAATGAAAACCAAGACTGCTGAGTAAATACTGAATATATTTGCAATCATCAATCCTTAAATAGTTACAATTGGGTTACATTGTGTATATGTTTATATGTAATATGCTTATATCTATTCCTTACATCTCAGCACTGAAAACTGCTGGCAAATTATTCCACTTACTTACAGAACGAATGAAGCAAATTGTTTATTTCGAATGCGTGGTGTGTCAACAACGAAGGCGTTAGATACTGGCTGAGCATCTGATTCTTCGATGTGAAAGGGAAATGGAGGACGACGCACACCCTTCGAATTATTTTCTGTAGAACACCGAAAGGCTGGCTATTTTACCCCTGTGTTAGAGAAAAGCAATAATGGTTTTAACCAAATTTAGGGCAACAATACGCCTCCTAGTACGTCTTTACACTGATTCCAAAGCTGTCAGGTGTCATTTTACATCATCAGTCCATATATGACAGAAATAAATTATGTGTAACAAAGAATAACTGAATGCATCATGTACACGTGTTTTAAGAATAATCACTACCCTACATCAGCCCGTGGATGTCGAAAGAAGCAGAACTTGAAGTGTCTGTTTGTAAAATTACATTCTTTTACTAAACGTATATGAAAGTAAATTCTTTGCTTACAACAATCTGTTTGTTCCGATTAATCATGGAAAAAATCCAAAAATCGATTTTAACGGCACTTTCACCGGCTGATAGTTGATATCGTAAGGAGGAGGAGTAAGAAGTACTAGAGTAGAGTTTTGTATAATAAAAGTACCTCACGCTACTTACACCTAGTATAGAATAAAAAGTTATCTGAATTCGAATATCGGTAATTGAACCAGAATCTAAAATCCGAGTCGCACTAATATTTTTGATCGTATTTCTTAACGCTGATTTACTACTTGACCTGTATTGAAGGAAAAGTAATTTAGCAGTTCACAGGTAATGACGTGAACCCCAATAATTGTCGACTTCGGTAGTCAAAATGGTCTGACGTCATATTACTAAGATTAAGAGTCTATGAATGACTGATGATTGGATGAGGTTCGGATTTGAAATAAGGGTTGGATTTGTAAGGGTTTTCTGTAGCCTGTGGCACGATTTCGTTTGACAATTTGGTCTTAATCGATGTTCAAAATGATTTGATGCAGGGCGTGACGGATTTTAAGTGGTATAATTTTTATAAATTGTTTTTTTTTATTTGAGGTATATGTGGATCTGAGAGTAGAAATCTACAAAATATTACCTGCTCAAAATTCAAAAACTTAATTAAACTAATATTGTATAAAAAGAGTTTTTATAATATAAAGGAATTTTTGGATGGTAATAACCCCTGGGAAATAGGTGATCGCTAACAAACTGTTTTTAATTTGTTTTGTCTTGATTAAATGTGTGACAAACATGATTGTAAGCAGTTATTAAAAAAATGCTCCGCTGGGTTTCTTGCTGGTTCATTTCAGGACAGCGTTATTTTTTCGAACCAGTGGTAATTACTCAAATAATGATACTCTATTAGTATTATTCATAATCTATATTGTTAGTGTAGTTAAGATAGAATAAGTTAAGAGCAGTATAAATAAAGATTTGGTAACAACAACACGTCTGGTTTATTGACACCATTCCTACATTAAATGGTGACCCTGCCAGGCTTTGCATTGCTATAATGCACTTGCATCGCCCGGGCATACACAAATGAACAAAAATAAGAATAAGTATTTACTTTATATAATTTTTGTTCCATATATGAAATAAAATTAAATATTAAAATGTGAAAACAATATATGAAAATGAGAAAAGTATTATTATTGTTCGGACTGTTAAGTTCTACAGTGACAAAATGATTAAAGTGACTAAATGACTCTATGTGACTGAGTTAAAATGCACTACAAATTAATTGTCGAAAAAATATACAAAAAAATGTGTAAAAGTTTAGCATAAAAAGACTGTGACGAAACTATGTACAAGGTTGTGACCTCGACTTTAATATGGGACAGGGGGATCTGGCCAACCGACCTGCCCGTAGAATGAATAACACCTATTCTATTTGTGTAATATATATTTAGGTAAAATAATTTATAAAAGGACCGCAGATCCTCGCTAAAGAACACCGATTCCTTCCAAGGATGATTCGCGAGGCTATTGAAATAAAAAAACATCCTAATTTCAATAGAGAAGATGGCTGGGTGCTACCATCTGCTTGGGATCCTATAATAAATAAAATTAAATCCCAACCCAAGCATACAACTGCAAGACTTCAAGATACCATAAGTTCATACTGCATAGATCGGAACAAAAGTTAAATTTTAATCTATAGTAACCGCGGTTAACTATGACATATGGACGTTGAACATCTCAGTCCCGCCCGTGACCATGATTGCTGTAAAGCGTTCGAAACGTCGGGTATTTAAAAAGTTAAATATACGCGATAAATTCCGTAAAAACTAGTATTATTTTAATGTGTAGTGTTCGCGTAAATATAAGAAATCATTGTGTAAACCACTACGGACTGGTAATTGCAAATAAAATACGCCGATTAGAAGATCTAAAGACCAAGCGCGCAAGATATCTAACAGCCTTAAATTTCTTGAAGAGGTGCCGTGACCTTAATCTCATTCCTACGTGTGTCAAAATATCAACCAAAAAGGACATTCGAGGAAGCGCTAAGATCTTAAATCAGGCGAGTAAAAAGTTGTTACGGACGGTAATCCAACAAAAACGCTCCGATCTATATGACATAAACAAATCCATAGGCACATCATCCAGTGAATTGAAGAAAGTTTTAACGACGTTTGACTATAATTTTTGCATGGAAACATTAAATAAACGCGAAATTAGTAAATATAATGTATGCAAAAACAAACATATAGAAAAATATTAAAAATTAACGAACAAGTCAAATGTCAAACATCTGAATCAATGCCAGAACCGAAAGCAACCATTGACAAACACAGATCATAGATTAATCGCGCTCTATAATCTGTCAAAACAAACACTGGATGATGCAACAATTAGGGTTTTATCCAAAGGCCTAAACTTTGCAATTACACCCCGCAAATTACCGTACGAAGAAATTATCTGTAGTGTCGAGGACTGTTTATTTAAAAATAATATGCGGAAAGAAGATTTGGAGGCGATACGTCAAGACATTTCGTCTATGTTACGTCGATGTTCAGTGCCTAAACCGAATCTTCCCAAAGACGAATTTATAGCGTTAAAGAACCTACGCAATAAACACGAACTTACGATTCTCCGCGCAGATAAGGGAAACGCCACTGTAGTCATGGATACGTCAGATTATAATTCTAAAATACAAGATTTTTTGTCGGATGTAAGTACTTATAAAAAGGTTAAAAACGACCCAACAAATAGCATACTAAAAACAACTAGTGACCTCATAAAGAAACACTCCGAAAAATTACGCCAAATCACCAAAATTGTATGGGTTACCAAAAATACACAAGCCCAATGCTCCATTACGTCCCATAGTGAGCCAAATCGATTCACCAAATTACAGATTGGCTCAACACTTAGCGAAAATACTCTCACCACTCAGGGGACATACAAGAGCACACATAAAAGATTCCTACCATTTTGTATGCGAGATTAAAGACCTACATCTGGCATACAATGAAATTATGGTCAGTTTTGATGTGCAGTCATTATTTACATGCTTACCTGTTGAAGACTGCATCTCAATTGCAACTAGAAGGCTGGAAGAAAACAACATGCCCGTAGAATATGCAGTATTACTCAGACACTGCCTTACATCTGGCTACCTATTGTGGAAGGTGGAGTTTTACAAGCAAGTAGATGGTGTGGCGATGGGCTCACCTGTATCTCCTATTGTCGCCGACATATTCATGGAAGACTTTGAGGAGAAAGCCCTGCTTAGTTCTCCCATAAATCCAAGGTTCTACAAGCGGTACGTAGACGACACTTTCACAATTCTACCTTTAGATAAAGTAACTGCATTTTTAGACCATCTTAACTCTTTAAATTCTAAAATTCAGTTCACAATGGAGTTAGAGGCAAACAATTCCTTAGCTTTTCTAGATGTGTTAGTAATTCGGAATCCTGATAACACCTTGAGCCATACTGTGTATAGAAAAAAGACCCATACAGATAGATATTTAAACGGTGATTCTCAACACCATCCTTCACAGCTAGTTACCGTGGGTAAATCTTTGTTTCAGAGAGCACGAGGGATCTGTGACAGTAAACACCTGGCTGCAGAGCTCCACCATGTCAAGCAAGTTTTGCATGACAACAAGCTTCGAGTCCCGCGCGTACGTCACAGTGAACGATCGAAGCCAGCCACAGTCGAGCGTGTACCTGCTGTACTGCCATATGTCAGGGGAGTCACTGACAAGATTGGCTACATCTTGAAGCGCGCTTCCATCATAACATACCTCAAGCCGCTGAAGAAGATTGGTCAGTTTTTACCATCGGTCAAGTGTAATGTCCCTCTGCAAGATGCAGGAGTGTACAAGCTTGATTGTGAATGTGGTCTCTCCTACATAGGACAAACTAAAAGATCAATAAAAACCCGCGTTAAAGAACATATAGCTGATGTGAAGAATCGACGCTCCGGGAAGTCTGCAGTCTGTGAACACGTACAGGATCACCCCCGTCACTACATCAGATTTGATAGACCGCAGATCCTCGCTAAAGAACACCGATTCCTTCCAAGGATGATTCGCGAGGTTATTGAAATCAAAAAACATCCTATATTTCAATAGAGAAGATGGCTGGGTGCTACCATCTGCTTGGGATCCTATTATAAATAAAATTAAATCCCAACCCAAGCATACAACTGCAAGACTTCAAGATACCATAAGTTCATACTGCATAGATCGGAACAAAAGTTAAATTTTAATCTATGGTAACCGCGGTTAACTATGACATATGGACGTTGAACATCTCAGTCCCGCCCGTGACCATGAGAGCTGAAAAGCGTTCTAAACGTCGGGTATTTAAAAAGTTAAATATACGCGATAAATTCCGTTAAAACTATTATTATTTCAATGTGTAGTGTTCGCGTATTTATAAGAAATCAGAATGTATGAATAAATTTTATTTAACATAAATGGTTTTTGTGTACATATATTAGGCATGCACTAATATATGTTTAATTTAACCAAAAAATATTATTTAGCTATATTTTTTACATGTTATGAAATGTATCCTTCATTTATTTAAAATAGCTCCTTGCTGCAATGGATCATATACTCACTCAAAACTTTGCGAGCGTCATAAGCTAGTCGTTACCAGCTTATGACGATGAGAGCGTGGTCCTTCCCTGTTCGAACCGACCCATTCGTGCTACAACTATACTACTAATATAACTGCAGCATGGCTCTACTACGTATAATATTTTGTTAATAACAAAATTAACACATTTTTTCATATTCTTGCGTTGTCACCCGAATTTGAGCTTTATTCAAAATTTCAAGTTTCCACCTAATCGGAAAATCGGAAGTTAGTTTAAAATCAATAACTAAATTCCACCCGGAAGGACAGATAAACAAGAAATTGACGACGATGTTGTCAGATTTAACATAAAATAAGCAGAAATTCAAGCAAAAAGCAATATATTTTTTTAAAACTAAAAATAAAATATGATGCTGATTTTTTTCGGGAAAAGAAGTTGCGGTACCTCAGCAACACTTTCGGATCAAACAAGATGACTTTTACATATTGTATGAATATAATTTTACTTTAAAAGTTAAACCCAACTTAGCAAAAGTAAAAATAAATATTTTCACATCTTCTTAGATGGTGATAAGACATTATTTTAACTCTTTTTTAATTTTTATTATTTGACCCTTTTCAGTAGACCTGTTTAATTTGTACACAAACCATAATATGCTGACCAACCTTAAGATATTGCGTAGCATATCTACTAAAAATTTAGTCAAATTCAGAACCGCCGGCGTTTCTCAGTCAGTTAAAAATAAATAACATAATTTACTTTCCCAGTAATAGTCATATTTTATTCCAAAAACAATATAAGTATTTACAATGTGCGGTAAAACACAATTGAAACTTAAAATTTATGATAAAGAGACTATCCATTTCAGGCCCAGTCTATATACACTATACCGTAAAAAAGGAAAAAATTCAGGAATTTTATTACAAATTAAATAAAATAATAAATCAAACTGACTTGCTAAAATAAAAATGAAATCCCAATTTTTGATCATTTTGCAAGATGCGCCCCGCCATTCAAAAAATTATATGTCAAATGTCATGTCTGAAAAGTGACTTGAGTCATAAAATAATGTAGGTAGTGTAATATTTTTTTATTCCGAGCTTGTTCGTGCGGTTGTGATCTTGTGAAGCCGTTTATTGTATTTTTTTTGAATTTCTTTGGCGATTGGTTTTTTTTCATTTGGACATAGTTTCTGTTATTAAGTGTTTGACTCGGCTTTTGTTTTATGGACTACATGATTTACGTGAATTTTGATTTCATTGATATTGGAGATCTGTACAATCACATTTTGAATCACTAGGCATCAATAACCTCATGAAATAATGATTTCTTATATTTACGCGAACACTACCTCTACTAACCTCATGAAAGTTGACAGATTACGTCAAGACGACATCAATTCGTCGTAAGTGTTAAAAATAAAATATTAACCACAGAAATCAAGACAAACTCGTGGATTTGAATGACTAAAAGTGAAGTAATATAATATTTTAATTCCTTCCAATTATTTTTTTTCCTTACTTGTACAAAACCAAGCCTACGCTTCATACAAATTTGGACCTTCTCCTCTAATCAATATTCTTCAAAATGTGTTGAAATCAATTATTAACTAAATAACCTGCTATATATTCTCATCATCATCATCATCCTTACAGCCCTTCACAAGTCCACTGCTGAATATAGGCCTCCCCCAAGTAATGCCACAAAGCACGGTCCTGAGCCACCTGCATCCGTCGACTTCCTGCGTATCTTACCAGGTCGTCACTCCATCTAGTGGGGGGTTGCCCTACACTACGCCTACCGGTACGAGGCTGCCACTCAAGAACCTTTCTTCCCCATCGGTTATCGGTTCTTCGAGCTATATGTCCGGCCCATTGCCACTTCAGCTTACTAATCCGTAGGGCTATGTCGGTCACTCTGGTTTTACTGCGGATATCCTCATTTCTGAATCTATCACGCAGGGAAACTCTAAGCGTAGCCCTCTCCATAGCTCGCTGAGCGACCTTGAAGGTCCTCATACGGCCAGCAGTGAAGGACCACGTCTCAGATCCGTAAGTTATCACTGGCAACACGCACTGGTTGTACAATCTAGTTTTTAGAGATTGAGGTATACCTGACGAGGAGATATGTCGTAATTTCCCGAACGCTGCCCAGCCGAGTTGAATCCGTCGATTGACCTCTCGGTCGAAGTTGGACTTAACTAGTCGGACTATTTGTCCCAGGTAAACGTACTCGTCAACAACCTCGAGAATAGTGCTCCCAACAACTACCGGCATAGGTGTGACATGGACATTAAACATGATCTTTGTTTTGTCCACGTTCATCTTAAGACCTATCCGTTGGGAGGCACTATTGAGGTCATTGAGCATAGTGCTTAAGTCCTCCAGCGATTCTGCCATAAGGACTATATCATCGGCAAATCGAAGGTGAGTGATGTACTCGCCATTGATGTTAATACCGTATCCTTTCCAGTCCAGTAGCTTGAAAACGTCTTCCAATGCAGCGGCAGCAGGCGGGAAGAGTTTCGGGGATATAACGTCACCCTGTCTTACACCTCTCTGCAGTTGGATAGGTTTCAAGCTCTGGTTCTGTACTCGGATAGCCATCGTAGCCCTACTGTACAAACACTTCAGCACTTCGATATACCGACAGTCAACTTGGCACCGCTGAAGGGACTGTAGCACCGCCCAAATTTCGACGGAATCAAAGGCTTTCTCATAGTCCACATACGCCAGGCAAAGTGGCAGATTGTACTCTTCAGTCTTCTGTACAATCTGCCGCAGTGTATGTATGTGGTCTATGGTACTGAAGCCTTTTCGGAAATCGGCTCGGGAGGCTGGAAGTCGTCGAGTCTGCGTGCGAGACGATTCGTAATGACTCTCGAAAACAGCACGTAGACGCGACTCAGAAGGGAAATCGGTCTGTAGTTCTATAAGAGAGCGTTGTCGCCTTTCTTAAAGAACAAGAGCACCGCACTTCTGCTCCACGCCTCTGGAGTAGTGCCACCATGGAGGACGGAATTGAAGAGCTTCTGTAGGACTTCAAGTACCGGTGTTCCACCCGTTTTCAGAAGCTCCACTGTAATTCCATCCTCGCTTGGGGCCCTGCCGTTTTTAAGGTGCTGGAGAGCCATTCTAATCTCGTTTAGATTGACGTCCGGGATATCATCGGAATATTGTTAATCACGTGGAGAATCTCCAATGAAACATGGATCTGGGACGTGACCCTTCACTATGTTAAAAAAGTGATATTAAATATTTATGAAACTTTATTCGTTAAGGAGATATTAAAAGATATAATAAGAATGAAGTAAATAATAGAAATAAAGTGAAGAGCTAAAGAAGGTCAATAGGTTATGAGGTTGGATGAAGACAGCAAATAAAATGGATTTAAAATAGAGAACTACACTCATCAGTTTATTGATTAGAATTTATTTCATTCCATTTATGTTAGTAATTACTCGCTTTTGTGTTGTTACTGTACTTAGTGACGATCTTTTATTAGTGACTTAATTAGTGACAATTTTCTAAAGTATTTCTGTAAAAGCTAAGAACTGTTATATAAATAGATATTAAACTGGGTCGTATCATACCTAGTTTGAAGAGCAGCTCCCACTCTCCTTTAATAGGGTATTTTACACCATGTAAAAAAACAAAAAATGTATATTTATGCTAGATTTTTTTTTTAAAGGAAAAGAGATTACTATTTATAAAATTGCATTATAAATTTTATATTTCAATTTTAATAGTTATTTTGCGTCTGTGCCTCAGATCTTCAAAACGCTGTCCACCATATTAGATACTGTCGTGATGTCTCTGATCCATCCTAAGGGTATTAGTGTTATGTGTCACTTGTTAAGAGAAGTGCTAGTGCTCTAGCTAATGTGATGTGTTATTTCGAAATTTTTCAGGTTATCATTTCGATTATTGAGTTTTATTCCGAATTTTATTAAAAAGGCATCATGGAAGACATATTCCTAAAAGCAAAAAGTACTAATCTACCAAGTATAAATAAATTGATGGTGGCAAAATTTCTTGCATGAAATCCCAATTTTTGTTCTGCTGAGTTAAGGAATTTTAAAACATCAATGTAAGTACCTATTACGAACTTTGTTTATACAAAAAAACAATACCAGGTCAGAGTATATTTTGATAAAACATAGTTTAGTAGCTCATCAATCATAGTTTAGTTTATTTCGATTTTAAATTTTTATTTTTTCATTATGGCAAAATTTCAATCAATCATAAGTTATAACATCTAAGTTAACATAATTTATTACAAAATTTGACTTGCGATCCTTCACCTAATGATGTTTTGTTTTGCATAGACGATAGTTATAATTATATTTATATAAGGCATACATCAAAATGATCTCCACAGAAGAATAGTCCAGTTTTTGTAGACGACGTATTTGGGCATTTTCTAGCCAGTTTTAACCAAGTATTTCTCATATTTAAATTAGTTGGCACTTGAATCCATAAATTTCCCGGCGATTTTATGCTACGAGCATTTTTGCATTCAGGCATAATACTGATGATAACTAATTAAAAAATATAATATTCTTTTGCAAAATTGGTAAAATTAAAGGACGATGTCACGAGTAGAAGGAGTGATGTCACGAGTAGAACAGCCTGGCGACTAGCGTTTTCACGCGAAAATTTAAAACGATAGATTAAAAGTAATTTTTATGGAACTATTCGATTTTAAATATATATATATATATATATATATATATATATATATATATATATATATATATATATATATATATATATATATATATATATATATATATATATATATATATATATATATATATATATATATATATATATATAAATTATAGTGGTTCATTAAAATTCTAGGATTCATTTAAATAAACTTTTTGATAATGGGTGTGAAACCAAATTGCGTACACTATCCCCGTCACCACAAATTCTAGCACCACATTTAACAATTTTGGTTGTCTTGCCCACAGCATCCACCTACCATCAGGTGGACTGTGTGCTCGTGTGTCACTTATATTTTATGAAAAATATGTATAACATCCCTATTAACTTAAATTGAATGCATCGGATGTAAGTAATCTTTTTACACAATTCTGATACATGTTAAGGATTTTAGAAGATGTCGTTACCAGGCTTAGGAAAAGAAGGTGTCGGTGGTTTGGTCATAAAAAAGAGGGACAAAACAAATTTTTGCATCGTAAGTAGCATAGCCGGCAAGGGAGTTTCTAAACTGAAGTTTTGACCAAATCGGCTATATATTGAAGATGGAAAAAATAATGAGCATAACAAACGAAAATATTTGTGTTGTTATGTCAATGTGGAAGAAACGAGAGATGTGGGGCTAGATCGTGCCAAATGGGAATCCGTAGTAACTGTATACCTCTCTGAAATTTTGCCATAATTGCCACCTCTAGTCGGGTTGCAGTAGTAAGAGGCAGAGTTAGGAATGGACGCTCTAGTCAGAATTTTATAAATCATATTGAAGATGAGCGAAAAGTAGAGTTTAATTGTTATATCTTCTGTGAAAGAGTAGTATTTCCCAGTCGTACCGACTTATTCTTGCTTCTACCATATTACAGCTGCAGCATAGTCCTACTACATTTGAAAGAAATTTTCCCAAATCAAAATTACGACTTTCAGAGTATTAAATTATCAATATATTTCATAATAAGATCCTACACAGTTTCTTTCTCTGATCGACGAGATAACTTACTTAGGTAATATAAAACGGAAAATTCAGTATATATTTTTCCAATAATAACATAAGTGACCGTACGATCAAATAAAACCATTGCTCAGTAATAAATCGAATTACCGCCGCCTGGAGACGTTTTCTGAATTTGCGGCAGTAACGCACATTTTTGGAAGATAAAATGAAAATAAAATGATGGGAACAATCACGTCTTTCAGAAAAGTCTTGAGCAGTTAGCTGAGCTCGAGCCCATTTAACACAAGTAAATATAGAAAAACTATTATATATTTATTTAGGGAAAAAATATCGCACGTACTGCCTTACTGTTGGACAAAAGTTTTTATATGTGTAAAATGTTGTAGGTTCGTAAACTTTATCAAAGAAATGTTAAGGAATTTATGGATGATGGAATTTCCTGGGGATGAGGTGATCGATACTAAGCTATCTATTTTGTTTTGTTAATTATTATTTACCTAATGATTGCCGTCACAGCCTATTAAAGTCCACTACTGAACATAAACCTCCCAAATAAATTGCCTCATAGTTGCCAAGCTTGGCGAGCGGGTTGCCAACCCCAGTTTTTTTTTAATTTACTTTTTATAAGAAATCGCTGCTGCCCATCTCCTGCTTTGGTTTCCTCTATCGCTTCTACGACACCAACTATGATATAAATAGATAGGGGTAGTAGATATTCTTAGACCGTTAATACTCGGTAACTTTATTGAATATGTTTTTTTTTCAAAACCCATTTTCCGCTAGGTTTCTTGCTGGTTCTTCCCAGGACAGACGTATCTATATGTATATATATAAATATATATATAAATATATATACATATATATATATATATATATATATATATATATATATATATATATATACTAAGTAAGTATATTAAAATCATATATCAATGGAAACTTTATTAAATAAGCTATCAGATTATGCATAACAGATATATATGTTATATATATATATATATATATATATATATATATATATATATGTATGTTATATATATCATATATATGTTACAAATAGCTTGCTATCACTCGACGCCATATTATGGCGTTTGACAGATGCGCATATTATTTGAGACGCCAGAATATGGCGTTTGGATAGACGAGGGGATATAATGAATTTTTATGACTCTATATGCGTAAATCTCAATGTTGAAACTTTCTCTGATTGGTCCCATAATTGTTTCAGTGATACTGGGAGGAAGCATCTTTTTCGTGTTTTCACGAATGTTTAAAAACAAACACATACGCCATTTTTAACTGCTGCATTTGAGGTAATTTCATATCGTGCTAACATTTATATGCGAAACCGTAATAAAGTAATCGTGAACATTTTAAGAATAATCTATATATACATATTCATATAAATAAAATTGTGACAAACTGAAGTGTGTGTCTGTAATATATAGCTCAGGGTTTATTAGCGTGCTATTGAAACAAAAACAAACATTTAATTTTTAAATTTATCTGTCTCTCCGGGTTAGTTTTCGGAATGGGTTAACAGATTGTGATGAAACATAGCTAACAGATAGAGAGCAATGATAAGAGGGATCTGGGCTATATATTACCTAGTGCTTTGTTACCAATATATTGATAAAAGAAATGATCTTTGATTATCTTTAATCTAAATAATGCCACAGTAATAAATCCTAACCAGGAAAAGATGGGGTGAATCGCTATTGTTTAATATAAATTAAACACAAAATTAACATCAAACAGTTTTTGAGAAGGTGCTTCCAAAATCTATCAATTATTAACCCAATACGTTTATTACCCGACGATATTTTTCATCTCTGTGAAATAGTTTCTGCCAAACTGAGATCAGACACACACCGATTTGATTCCATAAGTGCTTTCCTAATGTTGGCCTGGATCACAATAGATACGATAAAATAATAAAAATGGTGAATTTAATAAATAAATTCAAAACTGAAATCTATTCTCGGGGCACTTAACCGGAGTAACTATCTCAATACAATTTGCCGCTGGCTACATCCCCGCTACATCTCCGACTACCCCTCGGGTCACGCGGCTTCAATTTCCCAAGTAACCTAATTATAGGCGTGCTCAGATCTTAAGCTTTCGTAAAATCAATCCCAAGGCGGTAGCAATCAATCATATTCCATTTCTAGTTAGGGTACCGTTATAGATAATTACTGTCATGTTTATGTTTCGAACGGAAAACAATTCAGACACGTTAAAAGTTTTAGTAGAAATTTAAACGCGAGCGGATTCTTGCATAAGTAATTCATTTAATTTGTCTAGTGTCTGGTTTCGATGACAGCATAAGCTGAACGATGTCCATTTTCCTAACGCGCCGCAACACACAAATCGAGGAACGTATTTTTACTATAATTTATAACTATGCACACTTTTTTAAATGTTATATTTGTCAAATTGTTGGTTTATTGTTTTTAATTTTGTTATTCTCGTACTTTGATTAATTAATATGCCGACAAATGTTAAAATTAAAGTACTTAATAATGTTTGTGGCGGGTTGAAATAAATATTTATTTATTTCTACTCATCGTTACACATTGGTCTACTGATTGACATTGTAAAATATAACATGTTGGTCTTTTGTGTCAAGTTCTCAACAGCAGTCCTATGTCAGGAAATTAGCGGTGTTCCATCTCCGTGCCTCGGATATGTAGCTAAAAGCATAAAGTCGTTGGTTTGTACCCTGATCACTCTCCAGTCGTGTTAGTTTACCTTCGCGAGGTTTTGGCAGGAATTTGAAAGTAAGCGGATTCTAGCCTTAGTAATTATCGTTGTTCGTTGGTTTAGTTGTCGCAAACGTGACTGCTGATCATGTTAGTCCTGGGCTTGAATACTGGATCGAACCAAATATCAGATAATGAGTTTTTTCTGTTAATAGTGGTTCTTATTGTGAAGTGGCCGTGTAATATAAAATCAACTACCGCATATCTCGTGTGTGTCGCAAGAGGCGACAGACGAGAATAAATAAGGACATAGGCAGCGATATTTTATTGATAACGACCAAAAATGAAATACAGCGGTTATCAATCTTCGTGCCGAGTCATGCAACTTTGGCAAATTAAAGAAATGACGCATAGGTTGCCTCATAGGGGGATCATGAGGCAATCTATGGACAGAAAACACCAAATAGAAAAACCAGTTACCGTTACCATTACAGTCTATCAAAAGTTCACTGCTGAACATAGGCCTCTTCCGTAGATTACCTTGGATATTTGCTTAAGTAACCATGTTTTGCTTTGGTGGGTACTTTTTGAGATAATGAGATAGACGCTGCAGCCCATCTGTTGTTTTGTTCCTCTTTGTATCCTCTTACGATGCCCACGGAACGTTATGGGGAAGTGGATTCTTACAAAATTGGATACTCTCTACTATAAAAATCATAGTCCGTGTCGCGGCGCTGTCTTCGCAACACAAGCAAGACGCATTGAAGCCTAAATCACGCTATAAGAGTTCCGAAGTGCTGCGGTATGTACTGAATAAACTACAACACGGCGCATTGGACGCTTCCCGGTCTGCTCACCTTGCCCAGCACGATCAACCTTTTTCTTTCCACAGCCAACCTTCATATGGGACACAGCAAATAGGCCCCTATTTGCTTATCTTTATCCAATTTTTTTTGAATATGTTAATAGGCTGCAGTAGCTACTGACCACCACATGGACTGTTTACGTCTTTGACACTTTTATATTATGTAATAAAATACATAAAATGTGGCGGTGGTGTTAAAGACTACATTACAATAAGATGTCGTAAAAATTGGCTTTGAGAAATTTCATAGAAATCTTATGACTTCTGTTGGACGTTAGTTCACTATCTCGTTTTCCACAGACGTAAAATACCTAGACCAGTGGCGAATAAAAGCGTCAAAGATGCTTACGTCTGTTACTGTGATCTTTAATATACCTTCCAAGCGTGACGGCTAAGTACAAGACCAGTTGACATTCCACTGGACTTGGACCTCTGAACTCACGATGATCTCAAATAACTCTAAAAAGTAAAACCGAGTTAAGCCTACATACGACACACTCCTGAGTTCAGATCTCCTCTCATTTTTGAGTGGATTTTAGGACAAAGAAATCCACCACGTTGCTTCAGTGCATGTAGGCGGATTTCTAACATCTAAACAATTAAAAATATTTTTTTATTAATTTCTCTAATATTCAAGTTTCTTCAAGATACATTCCTTTACCACCGAGCACGTAGTAAATTAGCACTTAAAATGTAATTAACTATTTAATTGGTGTCAGCGGGGATCTCACCCGTGTTGTTTGCGGACTGTAAAAATTACGGCGTACACTTAGCCTAGCCATCGCAGCTCTAAAACTTTAATTTAATGGTAAGTTAAATAAAACTGACTTTACAGATCTTGAAGTACTCTTGCGTAGATCAGACTAAAAATAAATGTTCAAAAGCTGGAGGTAGTCGGGCTAACTATGACATCGGGATGTTAAACACCTCATCCACCCACCCGTGATCATGGATTCTATAAAGCACTTTAAAGGTCGGCAAAAACAAGTTACATAAGTTAAATTAAATGCGACAAAATCCGTAAAATAATTTTGAAAAGAGAACTAAATAAATCATTAAAGGTAAATTAAAATCAATAGCTATGCTTCAGTCAGTACAAAAGAGAAAAAGCTGTTTCTAATTATTATAAACCCGTATCAATACCCTGTCTAGAGCAGCCGATCAGATGAGTAGGTCAAGCGCGAGTTGGATTAAAAAATATTAAAATGTCGATAATGTTCAAGTTGTTTGTCGCACACTGATTGGCTGAAATCGAAAACCTAACCACTCCAGCTAATTAACGATGGGTTCCCAGTGCATACCGAGGCACCAAAGGGCATACCTATCCATTTTTTGTTAAAAAAATAGATGGTTTACTAGATTATATTAAGAACGACTCCACGGGTTAAACGAATTTTAATGCCATATCACCCTTCAGGGATAGAAAAGTGCTGAAACAAGTTCACGTAACTATTAAGTATGATGTTAGCGATTACTTATCTAAGAAAAACGTTTTTCGAAATACATTGGAAAAGTACGCGTTTCTGCTACTGTACACCACTGAGTTAAAATAACAGACCAAAACTATTGTTCGTAAGAAGAAACCATTGTAACTCATTCGCCCAGGATATCACGAACATAGAGCCTGGGTGGCGACCATCGAAGAACCGTTCTTCAAGTTCTCCGTGAAGAGCGACCGCAACAGAATCCTGTGTTTAGATAACAGAATAAAAGACGACCACGACCTGCCAGTCCAACACGCCACAGAAGGCTTTACTCAGCTGTTGGTGCATCACACGCAAG